>JAURVB010007731.1:0-34546 GCA_033002965.1 Piper betle
TTTTCTTTATCATGTATGCCAATTTGTGATCCAGACACCTAAGGTCATCGAGAATTCTGGAGGCTCACGAACTACGCCATCTGTTGTTGCATTAACTCCCGAAGGTGAATTACTTGTTCGTACTCCTGCAAAGCGGCGGGCTGTAAAAATCCCAACAAACACTTTTTTTGGGACCAAGCGTCTTATTGGTAGGCGCTTTGATGATCCCCAAACACAGAAAGAGATGAAGTGGTTTCCTATAAGATTGTGAGGGCTCCCAATGGGGATGCATGGGTTGAGACGTCTACTAGACAACAATATTCACCTAGTCAAATTGGTGCCTTCGTGCTGACCAAGATGAAAGAAACAGCAGGAACTTTCTTATTTGGGAAGATCGGTACAGAAAGCTGTCTTCACAGTTCCTGCCTACTTTAATGATGCCCGGAGACAGGCAACTAAAGATGCAGGGAGGATTGCTGGTCTAGATGTCCAACGAATTATCAATGAGCCTCTACCGCAGCTGCTCTTTCTTACGGTTTGAACAACAAGGAGGGCCTTACTGCAGTCTGTGATCTAGGTGGTGGTACCTTTGATATTTTGATATTAGAAATATCTAATGGTGTTTTTCAGGTATGTAGTACTTGCCAATGTTCTTTTGAGGCTTCTAAATACTTTATGTAGCTGATAAATTGTTTTTTGTTGGTAGGTTAAAGCAACAAATGGAGACACGTTCTAGGGTGGAGAATATTTTGACAACACTTTGTTGGAGTTCTTAGTGAGTGAGTTCAAGAGAACTGAGGGGATTGATCTTTCAAAGGATCGCTTGGCCCTTCAAAGGCTTCGTGAAGCTGCTGAGAAGGCTAAGATTGAGCTTTCATCCACAGCACAAACGGATATTAACTTGCCGTTTATAACAGCAGATTCATCAGGAGCAAAACATTTGAATATCACACTACAAGACCGAATTTTGAAAGTCTAGTGAACCATTTGATTGAGAGGACAAAAGAGCCGTGCAATAATTGCTTGAAGGATGCAGGCATATCTACAAAAGAGGTAGATGAGGTTCTTCTCGTTGGAGGCATGACTCGTGTGCCCAAGGTTCAGGAGGTTGTTGCAGTACTATTTGGAAAGACTCCAAGCAAAGGAGTTAACCCTGACGAAGCGGTTGCAATGGGCGCTGCTATTCAGGGTGGAATACTTAGAGGCGATGTTAAGGAATTACTTCTCCTTGATGTGACTCCTTTGTCCCTTGGTATTGAAACTCGTGGTGGTATTTTTACCCGGTTAATCAACAGAAACATGACTATCCCTTCGAAAAAGAGTCAGGTAAGCTGCAATTTACTTTCTTTGTTTGTAAGTAATGTTGTCTTTGCCTTAATTTCTAGGATAAAACAGGGTGTCTGATTGCATTGGGTCTTCAACTGTCATGCAACTGCAAAACGTATTGTTTTATTTGTCGCTTCAGATAGCTTCCTTTTCATAGAATGTTTTTTCCTGACCAAGTTCCAGTTACAAGAAAGGTGCTCCTTACACTAACAAAAATATGAAGTATTATGATGTGTGGTCAGAAAGTAGCGCTGGGATGTGTTTGTAAGATAATGATGCTGAACATAACATTGTCTAGGGATGACGTCTAATGGGTGTTTCCGACCCCTTCTTTCAGGTTTTCTCCACTGCTGCTGATAATCAGACACAGGTGGGGATCCGTGTACTCCAAGGTGAACGGGAAATGGCATCTGGCAACAAGCTCCTGGGTGAATTTGAGCTTGTGGGCATTCCACCTGCTCCGAGGGGCACTCCTCAGATCGAGGTCACATTTGATATTGATGCCAATGGAATTGTAACTGTGTACGCAAAGGACAAGATTGTCTCTGTTTCAGCATATCACAATTCGATCATCAGGTGGTCTCTCTAAAGACGAGATCCAAAACATGGTCAAAGAGGCCGAGTTGCACGCCCAAAAAGGTCAGGAGAGGAAGGAACTGATTGAACTCGGGAACACTGCAGACACAACGATCTACAGCATTGAGAAGAGCTTGAAGGAGTACAGGGACAAGATCCCAACCGAGGTTGCTTCGGAGATCGAGTCAGCTGTCTCTGATTTGAAGAGGGCCATATCTGGAGAGATTGCCAACGAGATCAAGGCAAAGATGGAAACAGCAGACAACGCCCTTTCAAAGATAGGGGATAAATCACGGGGTGGTGGGGATCAAGCACAGGAGGCAGAATATGAAGAGGTGAAGTAGTAGATGTTGGGCAAAGTTGGCAACCGCAGAGTTTGTGAAATGGTAAGAAGCTAATTCCACCTTATACTTGCAATAGCTAATCATGCCCATGATTCGCATCTGTCGAAATCTTCATGGTTTAGAGCAACTGGGTGTAACATGAAGGCCTGTACAGGAAGCTCTTTTTGTGCACCTCGTCGGTTTTGGGTGGGTGTAGGAGCTGGATGTGGAGTTGATTGTATAGTATTTTGTTGTATATTGTCAGATTGCCTGAATTACGTTAGGTTGCACTGTTAGTGTTCTGTTACATTTATATTTTGGTCCTTGAAACGTTTTAAGCTGCGAGGCAGCGACAGATTATTGACGGTACAACAGAGGGATATGGAATCCTCAAGTTCGGTGGTGGCATTGTTCACTGATAACCTTGCGACAAGCTGAGAACTGGATTTTTTAATGTAAATGACATGACAGTTTTAAAATGGTCAATCTTAGTCAAGGTAAACATGTTTAATATATTTCATATATAAAGTTATATTAAGTATAAATTGTTTTATGTCTAAATTTCAATATGATCATATCTATGGGAAAGTATAAAATAATCATAATTATATTAACCGGCTGGCCTATTTGTTCTCCAATGGGCAAAAAGGAGGAATTCCAAGTGTTATAAAAATAATTGTAATTAATTTCAATATAAAATATATTATAAAAATATTAATTTTTTTAAAAATGTATTATAAATATGGTTGGATATTAAAAAATTTTATGTTATTTGCCCTTATTTCAATCCTAACCAAAGAGAACCTAAGTTTGAAATAAGTTCGAGTCGTCTTTTGGGTTCATCACGATTTTGATGTTTGTGTTCGGTAAGAAAGGGTTATTTTTTGTGGGTAGAGGGTAAAAACATTTTGATGGTGGCATTAAATAGATTTATTTAAGTTTGGTCAACTGTTCAGTTGAGTTGGCAAATGTATCAATACAACGAAGTTGATGATTCAATGATACGATGGTGATGGTACTAATTCTGAGAAGGATTAATTAAAGATGAGTTTTGTTAATGGTATATGAGGTCCACTTGGCTAGCTGAGCCGAAGTTACGTATCTCCTCTAAACATCCATCATCCGAGTTTAACATATTAACAAGATTGTGTGATCGATCATCTTAACTTGCTCTCACCGTGGTTCATCGTACTTTTGTCCATGGTTGCATGAATCGGAATCGGAATCGGTTTTCCAGAGAATCGGAATCGGTTTTCAAGAGAATCGGAATCTGAATCGGAATCGGTCTGAATCGGCCAGGAATCGGTTCAGTTGAATCGGTCTAAATCAGTCATATACAAAAATTTGCCAACTCAATACAGAAATACCTGAAATACATAATTATATAATTTCTCAACATAAATATACAAATTCAAATATTTATACAACAATCACAAAGGTATGTAATTATGACAATACAACGGTAGAGTCATACCTGAAAGAACAAATAAGAACATACTTGAAAGAACATACTCTTTCTGTAATTCAAATAAGAGCAAGCCTGAAAAATATACTCTTTATGTAATGAACACAATTTTATATAATTACATACCTAAAAGAGCATCACAATTTATCATCAAAATACCATAATATCATAAGTATATACACAATATTTATATATCATCATTTGTGTTCTATCAAATAATAACAACAAAATATTAATACAAGTCCAAAAAATGAATGTTCAACACAATTTTACGCAGTGCTTAATACTAAATCATCTAAGTTATCATCTGAATGGGCAGCACTTGGAGTCCAAAATAGATGTGGTCTCTTCTGTTCTAGCATCTTCCCTGCAGCTTTGTATGCCAACGCGTTATCAGTGATAACCTGCACAATGTTTTCCTCCCCAACTTCTTCAACTACTTTGTCCAGTAAACTAAATAAATACGTAGCATCCTTTTTATTGTTTGAAGCATCCACTGATCCAAGGAAATACATTCCTCTTGGGCAGTAAACTAGAAAGTTGATCAAAGTTCTACCGGATTGATTGGTCCACCCGTCAGACATAATAGAACAGCCTGTTGTCTTCCAAGTTATTTTTATATCCTCTAAACTAGCATTTATGGAAGCCACTTCAGCAGTAAGAAGATTGCCTGACAAAGAATTTCTGCCCGGAGGTTTGATCCCTTGATTACCATATTTACCTGCCACATCAATCATTTTGTGAAAGTAAGGCGAGTCTACAACATGGAAAGGAATGGCACAGTGATAGAAGAATCGAGCAATGGCTGTGTGGAAGTGCTCTTTTGCTTTCTTTTCTATTGCCGTAGATAATCTCATTTGACCCGATGTATTCTTCTTTTCACTTTCAAAAATAGGTGCCTTCCTCTTCGTATTTGACTTAGAGCACCTAACACTTTGCTCCCGAACTTCCATCTCTTCCATATCTGAGTCATTCAAACCATATGACCCTATTTCTTCTCTAATCCTTTGTTTTTCTTTCTTGGCCTTTTCCACACCTTTGAAATAATCTTTCATTTTTTGTGCATCTGCTTCAGGAACTTTCTTACAAGCAGCAACATTTCCTTTGAGTCCAGCAATATGTTGCTTGAAGCGATATATCCCTCCACTTATGGTTTTTCCGCAAAAGTTACAGATGACTTGCTTCTTAGATGCATCAAGTGGTGTGCCATATTCCCATCCAAAATCCATCTTCCCTGTGACTGATATCTCGAAATTTTGATAACTTCAAATGACTCTGTAGTTAAATTTGCAGCAAACTGAACACCAAGGCAAAGACAATTAACTGCAAAAACCGTCAATTACAGTTCCTAAAAACCCTAGCATATCAACACTAGCACACCAAAAAATTCATCATCAATCAAACCACTACCAAGCAAATTTTCAAGACTTCCAAGCTATATTAGCACATCACAATTTGCACATCACGATTTGCACATAGCACATACTCGCACATCACAATTTACCGCACGCACAAAATTTCAATTTGGACATCACAATTTGCACTTCATATTAATCAATTAGAACATCATAGATAACAATTTGCACATCACAATATTCAATTTCAATAAAAAAATCTAAATTTACCCAAATTTTCGGTCGGAGGCGCGGCGGAGGGCGGAGCTAGAGGTCGGAATCGGGCGGCGGTGGCGTGGCCGGACGGAGCTGAGGTCGGACGGCGGTGGCGTGGTCGGAAGGTCGGGCGGAGCGTCGGACGGCGGAATCGCGGCGGAAGCGCGGCGGAATCGCGGCGGAAGCGTCGGACGGCGGAAGGTGAGTTCGGAATCGGGCGCAGCGTCGGACGGCGGTGGGGTGGTCGGAAGGTCGGGCGTAGCGTCGGACGGCGGAATCGCGGCGGAAGTGCGAGCGGAATCGCGGCGGAAGCTCGAGTTCGGAATCGGGCGCAGCGTCGGCGGCGGAATCTGCGGCGGAGGGCGGAGCTGAGGTCGGAATCGGGCGGCGGTGGCGTGGTCGGACGGAGCTGAGGTCGGACGGCGGAAGCACGGCGGAGGGCGGCGGAGCGAACGCGGCGGCGGAATCGGGGGAGAGGGGTTTGATTTAGGTTTTTAAATCCAAATTACCATTTTACCCATGCTTAAATAATTTAATAAAAATTATACCTAGGGTATTTTGGTAATTTTCTAAAAAACCGATTCCGATTTAAATCGGCCGATTCCGATTCCGAGTTAAATCGGTCGGAATCGGCCGAAACTCGCCGATTCATGACCCGATTCGGGGCCGACCGAGTCGGCCCCGAAATCGGATCGGCGCGACGCCGATCCGTGCAGTCGAACTTTTGTCTAAGTTAATTTTCGACTCGAATAAAATAATTATGAGCACATATTTGTTCGATTTGATTTAACTAATAAGTCGATAATTTATATTAAATGTAATAATTATAAATTTTTTATATAGTTATTTATATAAAATAAAAAATAATGAAATATAATTCTATTATAATGATAATTTTATCTGATAATATAATACTTTTAAACTTGTGTAAATTGAATTAAAATTAAATTATTTAAATTTTTATAATTAATTTTATTATTAATTTTTAAGTTGTGCCAGTTGCTCCTATTTAATACACAATCAAGAGCTACGCCATCGTGTTCCCCGACCAAGACTCCCCACATCCGGTCAGATGCCCGAAGCAACACTCTACGATCCCATCCATCTCTTTCGCCAAAGTCTCCACCTTTATGTCATCCTCCTCTTTGCCGCTCTGTCAGTTTTTTTGAAAAAAAGCGATTTCTTCCCACTTTTTGAGCTGAATTTGTCGTCTGCAATGGAGCTGTATCGAGCTGGAGCTTGACCAGTGGGGGAAAAGTCTGCATATTTAGCTCAGTGGAGGTGTTCCCGGCAATGGTGATGTAGAGGTTGTGTTGATTGAGGAGTTGAGAGGGAGCCATGGTGGTGAGGAAGGTGGGGAAGTATGAGGTGGGGAGGACCATCGGGGAGGGGACGTTTGCCAAGGTCAAGTTTGCCCAGAACACGGAGACTGGTGAGAGTGTGGCCATGAAGGTGCTCGATCGGTCTACCATTATCCGGCACAAGATGGTTGATCAGGTCCTTCTTTCTGCCTTTTTTTTTTTTGCATGTTTTGAACTGATTAGTTTAAATGAGATCGATTGAGCAGCTGGGAATGGTAACTATTTTGGAGTAAACCCAAATGAAAAATTGACATTTTTGGCACTAGGATTGGCCTGTTTCACATGAAGATTGATACCACTTTACCGTTCTCTTTAGTTCTTGACATTTTTTAATTTTTGGTGATTAGAATGATATCCTCGGGGATTGTAGCAGCTAATAGTATGTTTATCTTTTTTTTAGTGATACCGAATGATTTAGCTCTTACATGCATATACTTTTTTACATGTGAAGCTGGCTTTAATTTGGTAAAGTTTTATTGTAGATCAAGAAGGAAATTTCAATAATGAAGCTGGTCAGACACCCATACGTGGTTCGGCTGCACGAGGCATGGAATTTATGCTACAGTTATCCGACTTTCGTGTTCTATTATTGTATGTTCTTTTGTTAATGATATGTCCCCCATGACAGGTCCTAGCTAGTCGAACTAAGATTTATATCATCTTAGAATATATCACTGGAGGCGAGCTTTTTGACAAGATTGTGAGATAATTCAGTCCCACTTTAGAGTTTCCAGTTGGTTTTGGTTATATTAGTTTGGTCCTTATTCTGAAGCTTAACGCTCATCTATCAAGTCCAGGTCCGTCATGGGCGCTTAAGTGAAGCTGAATCACGAAGATTTTTTCAGCAGCTTATTGATGGGGTAGAGTTTTGCCACAGCAAAGGAGTGTATCATAGAGATTTGAAGGTGATCCTCTAGTTGGTATTTAAGCTCTTTTCCATTTGATATCTACATGAAATTTTGTCTTTATCTATACATAATTTTGCCACTACAGCCTGAAAATCTTCTTCTTGATTCACAAGGGAATCTAAAGATCTCTGACTTTGGCCTTAGTGCCTTGCCTGAGCAGGTAATTCTTCATTATCATATTGTTTTTTCTAATTACCATTATATTCAAATAAAAATACAATCCTACATGCATCAAACTGATTGCTAAAATAACATCTTGTAGGGAGTCAGCGTCCTTCGTACTACTTGTGGTACCCCAAACTATGTTGCTCCTGAGGTTCATTTTGAGATTCTTCTGTCTTTATTTTTACAATAGTACTTATTACAATTTTTTTGAGGTGATTTTGTTGTCTCAGTAAACTATCTTAAAACCTCTATGCTGCGATTTAGGTACTAAGTCATAAAGGGTATGATGGTGCTGTAGCAGATATTTGGTCTTGCGGAGTCATACTTTACGTTCTTCTGGCTGGATACCTTCCATTTGATGAGCTTGACCTTACCACTCTGTATAGCAAGGTGCCACCTCTTCTTTCAGAGAATATCATTAGGCAAATTGTTTGACCAAATCGAGGATCACACTTACAAAAATTTGTTTAATCTTTTTGTTAATTAAAAGTTCTGGTTAAAATTAACTGATCTTAGATGAATGATCAGAGATGGCATGAGGCTGAGCGGTGTCTAATTAAGCAAGGTCTCTTTCACAGGTTGTATAGTTTAGACATAAATTTGTGTTAACAGGTGGATAACATCATCTCATACTTATTTATAATCCATACTTGTTTGGATTATTACTTAGTTAAAAGAGAAATAGATGCTCTAAACTTGCAAGAGTTGGTTTTGAACTTATTGAAACTCTGGGGATGTGGTACTAGCTGCCATTTTCCAGTCTGAGTAATTTCCATTAGATAGAAAGTAAGGAACATCACAGAGTTAAATGGTCACTGTATTTTAGTTACTTTATGAGCCAGTTCATACATACATATGTGCATAAACATGTTCTTGTTAAAGAATTATGCAGCTCTTTCTTGTTTACTTTATCATATGTAGCTATGTTCATATGTCCATTCTTATTTTCATTTTGGCACGTTTTGTAATGTTATTGACATGTGATTGTGTTTTTTTGTCATTTATTTTGAATAATTTGTAGATTGAAAGAGCAGATTTTTCATGTCCCTCTTGGTTTCCAGTCGGAGCAAAGTCCTTAATTCACAGAATTCTTGATCCAAACCCTGAATCTGTATGTTCTAGCTTTGGGTCAACCCGATTCCATTTGTAATATTTGTGAAAAAGGTATGATTTTGTTTTTATCATAAGACCTTTTTGGGATCTTGCAGCGTATAAGAATCCATGACATCCGGAATGAAGAATGGTTTAAGAAGAATTATACACCTCCTAGACAAATAGAAGATGCAGACATAAACTTGGATGATCTGAATGCTGTTTTTGATGACCCTGAGGTTAGTAAGATATTTACTACTTCTATTTTGCCTCTTGTTCTTTCTTTTCTCTATCTTAAGGGAAGGTTAGTTTTCAGAAAGCATTCCTTCATAAATTGAAACAGTATTGATTGAACAGAGAAACCATATGTAGAGAGCCCGTGCAAGATAGCTCGGTATGATAATAAGTATAAGTTCTGTATACGACCATTGTGGAATTAATCAAAGTTATATGCATAGAACTTCTGTTCATTGGAGATAATTATGTAACTTCTACCTGGAGTTTTAATGACCCATATTGAGCCCAGCTCTGCTGAAGCTTGGGACCAGGACTGGTCATTAAAGAAGAGAGCTAAACCCAACCCGAACCTGAGCTCGGCCAGAATGGGCTGGTTAAAGGTGTATGGAAATAGTAATAGAGTTGCTGATTGGCGTAAATAAAACAAGACATTGAGCAGAAAAAACTGATAAATCTTTCTGATAGAAGCATTACCCTACGTGTAAGATGTGCCTGGTTTGGTTCCCTGCATCATGTTTTTAACTTCTTTTTAGTTTTCAATTTTGTTGCACTGGGTTAATGCCATCCTGTGGCGAGTCAAGGAAAGTTCACCTGAGTTTGGCCTAGGCTTGAGTTGAGGCTTGGACAACTAAGTTGACCCAAGTTTGGGCTTGTGTTCCAGGTGAGCCGAGCCATGCTGAACTGAAACTCGACTCAGCATGGCTCGTTCTTACCCTAGTAATTAGTAATTTTTTCTTGTTCTTTCATTTTAATCATCCAACCACAGAGCCAATAGGTTTTGAGCTTCTTCTTCTTTTTTCTTTTACTTCCACCTCATCCCAAAAAGAAAGATCTTAATATAGAATCCATTTTATTACAAATGGCAAAGTTTTAATTGATCATTTTCTTCAGTTCAACAATTACTTTAGGATCATTGTTGACATTTTGTTTACTAACTGCATGCTCTACAGGATCAACTGGAAAATACCGTATCTAGAAATAATGACATGGGTCCCCTCGTTCTCAATGCGTTTGACCTTATCATTCTTTCACAAGGACTGAATCTTTCGGCCTTATTTGATCGTGGACAGGTGACCACAGCCTTTGACTGCCTTCTACACTTTTTACTATTTACTGTTTTCTGTGTGTCTTAGTGGCTTACTAAAGAAAATAGGAGTGATGCCATTCTAATATGGTATTGTGAGTGGTATTTTCAGTGCTTGCGGGATCTATGACCACCTTTAATAACAAAGTTCAAGTAGAATGTCCGTGAACTAGGACTATTTGTTATCAGCCTCGGTTTTGGCATAGCTGTAAATATGTAGATGTCTTTGGTTTGCTGAAAGTAAAATAATAATTATAATCTTTGCATGATAGGACGATGTTAAATATCAAGCTCGTTTTGTTTCACAAAAGCCAGCTAAAGTTATTTTGTCCAGTATGGAAGTTGTGGCACAATCTATGGGATTTAAGACTCATATTCGCAATTTTAAGGTAAGCAATTTCCAATTCAATTTAAAGACCCTTCCTTAGAGCTTATTCAAATACTGGGATGGCCATTTGATTCAATGGATTACATGTTTTACAATAAGATGAGGGTGGAGGGTCTTTCAGTGAAGAAGACTGGGCATCTTTCTGTAATATTGGAGGTACCTATCTAGTATTACACTTCATAAGAAGAGTTATAACTTATAGATAAGTAATTGTGAATAGTTATTCTCTTTATTGGATCCTAATGGATCAGATTTTTGAAGTTGCCCCTTCTTTTCTTATGGTGGATGTTGAAAAGGCTACCGGTGACACTTCTGAGTATCTCAAGGTCAGATCTTTTGCCAGTTTGTTGTTAAGGCTATGCCTTCTTTTTTTATTATACAACTCGTAAGCTTTTCTGTTGGCTGACGTAGCAAATGCTAAGAATGGCTTGTGGGGCATATTTGTTACATTTTACCAGCTCTTATTTCAGTTCTACAAGAACTTTTGTGGCAAGCTTGAAGACATCATCTGGAAACCACCTACTGAAACATTACTACCACGATTGAAAGCTAAATCTGCGAAGCGATGATGTCCGTTTTCTTGTAAGTGTTAACCATATGCAATTGCTGTAGAGTAACATGTGTCAAAATCTTATGTGCTTCCCAAAATGTTAATGGTAAGTCAGTTTCTTACACCAAGAATACAACAAAAAAAGTGGACATGATGACTCGTTTTGTTATGCAAACAACATCAGCAAGAGCATAGATAAACTAGTATAGATGGACATGAGAAATGGAGGAAGATGTTGATGTAAACTACTAATTGATTTGTGTGGCTTTTGAGGGTTCCAAAAATTTTCCTGAGAAGAGTAATAACATTCTGATTACTGGGTACTTTAGAAATGCCATTTGTTTCTTAAAAGTCCTCTGAATTTTTTGCAGATTATGCATGGCTAAAATTTTCATAAAGTTGTGCCGTACTTGCATATAGATAAATGATGTTCCATCTTCATTCGGCAAAGAATTTGCCATATATCTCACGCTAAGATTTTTTCTTACAAAGTATCTATACTTTTATTTATTTATCTACCAAGTACTTAAATTATCTATCAATTAATCTGTACTTAAATTATCTATCAATTAATCTTTCTTTTATTTACTAAAATATTTAGACAAATTACAGAAAAAATACTTGAAAACTTGTGTGTATTTTTACAGTCAGAAAACATGAGATTCACTGAGAGCCAAGTTCTCAATTAGCTATTTTTCTAGGAAGTCTCGTTAAAAAATCTTATCAAATTGCACCTATCTTAAATATTTTGATTTAATAATTAAGAATAGCTGTTTAATATATCAAGTAGTATTAAAAAAAATGTGATGCTCGAATTAAATATTGAGCATTACATAGCAACGGTTGTGTATTTCTAAACATGGATGAAAGAGAAGGGTTGATGACAGTCGAACTATGTGAACTTGTTATTATTTATCACATGGATCTTAGATACGGTTTCATGGCTGGAAGATAAATTTTTGGATTGGAAGATAAATCTTTGGATTGGTCATTTTTTGTTTGATGGAATATAAGATCGAAAACAAAACATTACAATCAATCTAAAGTGGAATAAACTTTGTTATCACAAGAAACTCATGAACAAAAAAGAAACCAGAGAACTCCATGCAGGTTTATTTAGAACTTGCTACAGAGAATGTGAGGCCTCCAACACCATAACTTGAGACCAGTCCAGCCGTGGCAGCGATGACGTTTCCCCTCCGGCATCCTCACCGGGCTTCCGGTCCACACACTGCTCAATCTACCATCCAAAAGAAAAGAGGCAACATCTAATTCAAATCCACACCAGACTACACGAGTTGAGAAAATGTTAAAAATGAAATTCTAAATGATGGGTTTTGGTTGTCACCTTGGGAAGGAGAAGGAAGAACAGTCGGTGTCATCTGAGGTTGAAATTGATGTTTGAGGAGTGAGTTGTGCGTTGCATTCTCCGTTGGCCCGCACGTCTACCCAATATTCGTCATCGTCATCGTCATCGTCATCATCTTCTTCTGATTTTATTTCATCTTCTTGTCTTTCCATTTCTTGGGCAATGCCAAGACCAGCATTGGGCATCCCTCTAGTGCAGACAATATGATCAACTTGGTAGCTTCCACCTTGGAAGGACAGAATGAAATCAAAAAATTCATCTTCTTCGCCAACACTTTGCACCTTGCAAGAACAGTGGTCTCCTTTTGCACCAGTTCTACATCCTTCAAACTCTTCTCTCACATTTCCACCCAACCCCATAGCCATTTTGATCCCCTTGCAAGTTTTCCATACAACTTCTACTCTCTACACACACACATATATATATATATATATTACACAATCGCTTTGAAACTTTACCATCTTGAAATTTACAAGAGTTACAGAATTAAATATTGTAGGATCATATATTAAGGAAGTCAATATATGCATGTTAGTATCATAATAAAGAAAAGATAAAGCATGCTAAGCCTATCAGATGTTATATAGATAGTTTTGAATGAGATATGGCAAATAAATAAATATATATATATATAGCCATTTTTGCATTCAAATCATAAAATCTAAATTCGTATCCAATCAAAATTTGACCACTATATTCATTTTTAATATCATATATTTCTTTGTTAAATTAATCCCAATCCTCTAAATTTGGACCCGATCTGAATTCGATTTATTTTAAAAAATTATTATGTTTTAAAATTTATACAAACTTCAAAATTAAAAAAGTAAAAAAGTTATAATTTTTTTAAAAATATTTTGATATATTTTTACAAACTATTATTTATTCAAATTAGTACGGATCACCCGAAAACCCATATATGATACAAAAAATCTTAGATATATAATCTATTCGAATAATTTGAGCCAAAACTTAATTTATCTGTATCCATACTATATCCATCATACCATTATGTATCCAAAATTTTGATTACAACAGATTTGCAAATATCTATTATTGGTGTTTCTCATGAAAAATGGAGAGAATAATATAATAAATCATAATTTTAAGTACCATATGATATTAGTTACTCAGATTTGGTATTATCATCGTATTATTTTAATTCGTACCAAATTTTTAAATTAAATATCTTTCAAAATTATATTTTCTTGAAAACCATGATATTTTAATCGTTATTCAAATAAGTATTAATCACAAAAAAATCATTATCTAATAAAATATTTTATTTATCTATTAATTCAAAATCTGGCAAGGCCTATTCTACCGGGTTGAACCAAACATACCCTATATCCTGTTATAAATTCGGTATGATAACCGATGTAGTATTTAAAACTTTGTGGCATATATAGATCAAACTTAATTCATCTACCTAAACCCTGTTATAGAAGTATACTTTGAAATTTTTACCTTGTTGAAATTTATGAGCTACAAAATTAAATGTTTAATGAAAGCTTATATATTGGACAAGGCTAAACTCTATGCATGGAGTTAAGTATTTGGTATGCAATTTTTTTTTCGAAAGCACATTTGGCGTGTTAATAAGTGTATAATCATTAGTCCTTCGCTCCTGGGGGGCTGTGACTGGCCTTGGCTACGTGGGCTAACTCCAATTCTAGAGGAACCCAGTAACATATATATAAATTGGTAAAACTGAAAAGTGCTTGTACATGGCTGGCTATATCGATTATTTTTCCTTACTGGTTTCACCTAATGAAACCAATAACAATATCGTATCATACACTATGAACCCAGCAAGCAAAATATTGGCCACTAAACTAGTGGCCAATCTAATTTTGAAGCTAAAACATAGATCTGCAGAGCTCAAGTGGTATATGAGACTTTATCATGCAGCATACTTCAAACATCCAAACTAGGAAAAAGAAATTTGAAGAACTCGGAACAACAAGAAGCCTCACTGCGTTTAACTTTGACATACAAACAATGAAGCACCTGTTGAAAGTCAGCAACCATCACAATAGTTTCTTTCAACAGGACAGCAGCATGAATCAGAAAGCTCACATTGAATTATTCATTGTTTCGACGCAGCTCCGGCTTTGACAAACTCTTCTAGTGCCTTGTTTATCTGTTCTTCAGACAAACCCTCCAAAGGAGCATATCTTTCAACACCCATGTCTGAGAAATATATAATGCAATTAAGGAATGCAGCAGCAAAGCAGCACAAAGTTGAAGGACAAAAAGACAAAATCAATTAATTTGAGCAGCAAAAACTCCACAAAGAAAAAAATATTCCCTTTAAGGAAAAGATAAAGTAGGGTGAAATGATTATGATGAGCAATGTTGTGCGCTTTCTCAGCGATTCCAAGAGGACAAGAAAATTTGTCAAATACCTAAGCTGAAGCAGTGAAAAGATCTATGAAAAAATATTACTTGTTCATAGAAAATGGTTCACCATCAACCAGAAAGATAAGAGGGGAATAGTTCGTGTTCCTAATCACCATTATTAGGGACTTAAAACGGATGCAAGCAGATTGACAAATGATACAAACATCCTTCAAAATGGAAGTAAAAGTATTCAGCATGAACTTTCAAACGTCAAACCAAATATAATTTGCCCTTCTTTATACCTCTGAGCATGTAGAGAAGGATTTCAGTTGGTGAATTTATTATCCTCTTATTTAGCACAATCATGTTCATATTCTTAACAATCTTACAGCTATCGAATTCATAACTTCACACCACAGCCAAGAGAAAACAATAACAATCAAAAAACAGCTCTATCTAAAAAAATTGGGGAACCACGGAACAAGTAATATTTGCCAGTCCTAGAGTGGTGATAAAGTCCGTTGTAAGTCACAAACTGTGACAGTGCACTCCCACTACATTATAAGGACACATGTATATGCCGATATGACTGTATGAAACAGCTAATATTATGGAAGTAAATACCATAACGTGCCCATATCTGAGGTTGAACTCCACTGCATTCTCGGATCAATATAGGGAGCTTGGGATTTAAAGTCTTCAGATCTTTATAATTGTTGTGCACAAATTCCCTAAATTGGAAAACAACAAGAATTAGTAAAACCACTGAACAAAGCCCAATTCACGCTTCCTCTCACTTTGTATGTTAAAATGTTCCAATAGCAGGCATTACAAAGTTCTTAGAAAAGTTTTTTAGGATACAAAGCATCCATCTTTCTCACAGTTCAATCAGATAGAATGGTAAAAAACTGCACAAATCGGAACTTCTTAGCCTAAAATACCCTAAGATCAGTCATTTACAAAACCCATCGCATTACAAATGATAAGACAGACTATCATCATCATAAGTGTTCCAAAGATGGGAATTCTTGCTTCTGACATATGAGCAACACCAACATCCAAATTGGGGACCGACAGAGAGAAACGAGGAAGATCTGATACGAATTGGGTTAAGATTGAATTACCGGACATGAGCGCTGGCGGGAGAGGTCTGGCAGAAGAGGAAGCGGAGCTCCTTGAGATTGCGCGACAGCAGACTCCTCCACGCCATTCTCGTCCCCCCTTGAAGTGGGTTCGACGGAGTGGGAGGCGACGACGACGGCGACGGCGAAGACCCCGGCGACGGCGACGGCGACGGCGACTCGCGACCGCGACCGCGACCGCGACGGCGACGGCGACGGCGACGGCGACCGCGACCGCGACGGCGCCGTCGGGTATCGGGATATACCACCTCGCTCTTGCGGGTCGGATCCGGATATGCCTGAACCGTGACCGATTCATTATTTGTAATTATATTATTATCTTGACAAAATTAGTATCAACTTAAATATTTTTTTTAAATGTATTAGTTTAGTCCGGGCGACAATGAGATTATCTTAAATTAAAATCTATATAATTACAAATGATAAAATTTTAAATAATAAAATGCCCTTTACAACGTCAACCATCATCATCTATCACTGATGGGATTAGATATAATAATATAATATATGGGAGATAAATTTTAATTTTAAAGATTAACTTTAATTAAGTGAGAAAATAAGATATAATAATTTGATTTATCATTCTACTTTATTTTATTAGATTGGGATTGGGACTGTGACTGTGACTGTGACAGTGATCGATTAAATCTCATACTTTTTATTAAAGAGCAAGTTTTACTTCTACTTTTAAATATAAATAACGGGCTATGGTTGTATTTTTATATATGTCATGTGACATGTTTTACAACTTGCCTAAACGAAACTCATTGGCGCAATTGATTTTGCCTATTTTGCTTAAATCTGGCAAACTTGCATTATATATCAACTATATTTGAATTGTTGTCGACAAAATTGAGGTTTAAATCTATTAACCCATCCATACCAAATTATTTTTTTAAAAAAATTAATTGCTTGATTCCATTAATCCATTAGCCTGAGTCCACTTTATCTGCATCTTCGACTACCATCTTAGTTATTTGCTAGCTTATTAATTTTATGTTTTTAAATTAATTATATAAACTTATTAAATGCTTTGTGTATTAACCTTTAATGTGTTTAGTAGATTTTTTAAATAAATATCTTGCTTTGTGACTTATTAATAGCTTATTAATATTGATTAATTTATATTAACTAGGTAAGCTAGTAATCATGTTAGTTTAATATACATTATTGTTCATAGAATTATGTTGTTTAGGGTTCAAACTCATGTTTATGTATTTAAAAGATATAGAATAATTACCCGTACCTTATAATAATATGTTATAAGCATCACATTTTTTAAAAAAATTGTGATGCTTATAACTGTTGGCATATATTTAGATGTATGAAACAAAAGCGACATCCGATATTACAAACCTTATATTTGGCATAATCATTTCTTTTTTAAAAGAGTTAAATACTACTCCTTAAGTAATTGAAAACAATCTGATTTAAAACTTATAATTTAAATTAAAACTATTAAATGAATGTTAAGAAACTTAGTGACAGTTGAACAACTTGTTCATTGTATGCTTGAGTTCGAACGAATTTTCAAAAAAATGAGCTAATTACTATTATGAAAGTATAACTTATAATTTTATAGTCAATGAGCACTTACAAATTTTTACTTTGCAAAAAAACTCTTTTCGAGGAACCAATGTTTATCAATTTACTCGTGATGTTATTATTAAGCGTACTTGTTCCTTGTTAAACCTCTTTTTTACTGAATTGGAGCACATCTTGGATGTTTTTGTATAGCAGTATATCCCGATTATATTAGCAGTTGATCTCTACCAATCATAAAATTGGTAAACGAGAACAGCAGCATGCAAAACTTCAGCTAAACTCAAAAATTTTCCCAAAATATTAACAAGCAAATCATAACAACTGCTTATTACAACGTTCGAAGACTTCAAAGTTTAGCTACACAGTTCCAAATAAGGTTGTAGTAATTTAGGAGATGATCATCGAATCAACTGACGAAGATGATGGAGGGATCACAGCAGCATTCATCAATCAAACAGCAGCAGCACAGAGCTGCAAGACTGCAAATCAAAAACAACCAACATGAGAACCACTGATAAAAACTTGCAAGCTGCTCAACGATCTGGGCAATGGGACATTGCATCAAACAAGAAGAAGCTCACCATCCTTCAAGAAAACCAGGCTGCTTTCTGGGTGGTGGAGCAGCATATTGGGGTGGAGGCATCACCGGAGGTCCCTGATAATAACCTGCATGACAATTATTACCCAACTTTTACATTAAGAAACAGACTTGGTTTAAAAAACCCAGATGAAGCTTAAAAGAAATGAATCTCATTTGTCATCGGTACAAAGTATGTATAAGAAAGCTACAAGGATGGGTGCACCTTGGGCAGGATAAGGATATGCGTATTTGGGATCATTCATCCTTGCAAGAACTCCCAAAAGATCAACAGAAGTGAGAAGAGAACAAGACGACAAGAGAGAAGATGGGAGTGATCTTCATACCAGAGAAGATATAAGAGGGTATAGAAACGTAGGGGGAGGGGAATGCTTAGAGGGGAAGATAAAGGAACGCCGACAGACCGACCACTGTGAAGATTACTGCTGGTGTGGAAAGAAGCTGGGCGGTTTGATCACTGGGGGAAGATTTTATAAATAAAAATGGTTTAATAGTTTAGGAAAATACTATCATGGGCTGCATCAAAATGGAGCCCATTGGTAGCAATTAGCGTGGGCCATCGGATCTTGATCCGACAGCCCACAATCAAACCACCCACCCACCCCTCCCCCCACCCACTGTTGGACCGACCCGCCAGACCCGTCCGACCCGCCCAACCCGCCGGACCTGCCCTCCCACCCGTGACCGCCCCGCCCCTCCCACCCACGATCGCCCCACCGCGGCCTCGCCGCTTGCCGCCGCAGCCTCGCCCCTGCCGGCGGCCCCGCCCCTCCACCCCCCTCCCCCACCCGGCCACAGCCCGCCGCCGTAGTCCCTGCCCTCGTCGGCACCCTGCAGTTGCCGCCAACCCCCCTTCTCCGCCACCGCCGCCACCAGATCTGTGCCCCTGCGCCCCCGCCCCCTACGTTTAATAGTTTAATTTGACTATTTAGGCATTTCTTCGTATATTTGAATTAAACGAGCCTAAATTCTAAATCTTAAACCCTGACCGTATATTTATTTTAACAAAACTTGACAAACACGATTTGTTGTTGATTTTATTTTTGTGATTCGGGTAGAGTTAGTTTTCTCAATTTTAAAGGGAAGTAGCGAAAATTCCTTCGATTAGCAGGGGAGTATGAATGATGATTTATTTCAAACCTATATTAACATTAATTTTAAATTCAGTGTAGAAAAAATTATTCGGGGAAACCAAAGTATCAATCCTTCATAAGAATGGTTTTTAACACATTATTCACCAAAGGTAATTTCCATGCAAATTCTAAAATGATTTATTTCCAAGAAAAAAATGCAAATGATTTAAAAGCCCGTTTCATGACAGAAGTTGGAGAAGCAATTACATAATAGTTTGGACAATTCTGCTTATTAAGCAAAGCATGGGTGGGGGTGCCAAATATATACGGCTAAAATGGCTACAGTCGTCAAACTCATCCGTCCTGCTTCCAGAAAGAACCCTTTTTGCTGGGTATATATTCCATCAATCTCGGGAAAGAATGAAAAATCAGAAACGAAGGAATAATACGAAATGAATGATGATAAAATAGCAGGGTTTCATAGAAGAAAGGAAGTCAGAAGCATCTTCAAAAGGTGAAGGCACGGCATGTAACAGATCACATCCAGAGGATAAAGGAAAGGTCCAACAGATGGCCGACTCCATATGTTTATGTTTTCAAACTGAAGGATGCAAAGAACATTGTCCAAAAATACAAAAAAAACACACAAGGATGCAAAGAATGCGCTGTAATGTGACCACTTCACTGCATATCTTCAAAGCATCTTTTTGAGTTGAAAAAACTAGAGGAGACATCTGTGGCAAATAATGCAAAACCCTTTCTTCACTCAGAAGCATTAGAGGTAGCGATGTAAACAAGCTAAACCGACCCCAAGGCATTTTTCTTCGATTCAATTTAGCTTCAACTCGTACTCGTTAATTACTTAGACTTGAAATAAGTAGCTCGTTAAACTACAAACGGAAATTGAACTAAGGAGTTTTCGAACTAGGCTTGACTCGAAACTCAATCTCGATGTGTTTGAACTCAGTATAATACTCATTCGACTCGGTTTGTATGATATTTTTTATATAAGTTTTTAATACGAGTAAATAACTCTTATACTCTTATCAATTACTTACAATAAAATATTACTAATACTTAATATGTTACTTAATTATTAACTATTTAGTTTATTTAATAGTAGCAACGCCTAATGCTTACCCTAAATTATTATTTCCCCAAATAAAATATATAGCATATAACTTATCACATTTATTGAGGCTAAATTAGAAATATAAATTGATCATACTCTTTGTAACTAATTACTTATTTAATTAGTTAATAATAACTGAGAAATGTAACAGTTATAAACCACTTATTAATGGATACTTAAAATTATTTATTACTTACTACTAAATGTCAAATACTTGCTACTTAACAGGGATATAATCAAACTATGTCATTTTCATCGGCTTGGTTTGACTTAATTCATATCATAATTAAATACAAACTAAATTTGAACAAGTAAATGTTTAGCTGGAGCTCGGCTTAAATATATAACCTGGTAATGAATTAAAACTAAGTTGAGCATGAATAAAGGGGTGCACGGCTCGTTTACAACCCTAATTAGAAGTCACAATTAGACCTAAATTAGATTTCATGTCAGATTGCTGAAGGAAGATAAGTCGGTCAGATTGATCAAACTTGTTTTTAGGGTTGAAAGTATAAACAAGCACAAACTCTCACTAAAAGTGCATGTGTAAATGATTTGGCCCCTCAGTATTGTCTGCAACACAAAGCAGCTAGTCTTATGCAGTTAGAACGATAAATTAAAGGCATCAATTATGATGAATTTATCCATGGCATGGACTGCTCTGCTCCAATTGGCTCCACACTGCCATTCATTTTAGATGAGCTACATATTTACAGAGCCACATAGCAGGAAACCTTGTTCCTACCCAAAAACTAGCATTTCAGTAACGGAGGGAGATGCAGTTGATCATCCAAAAGAAATGAATGTTGTAGACATCATAGGAAAATCCATCCACTGTTAACTCCCTCTATCCAAGTACATGTTTAAATCTTTGTTGTCTCCAACAAGAAAACAAATACTCTTAATACTGAAAAATTAAGGTCAACATGATCAATCATCAATGGTATGGACAATTGGACTACCAGATGAGCTATATATTAACAGAACCACATCAATCACTAGCATTTCAGTCATGGAGGTGCAATCAATTAACCAAAAAAAGTAATAATATTGCAGCCATATCATGGAAGAATTCATACAATTGTGATATATTAATCACAATGTAACGTATGCCTTCTCGGTGAAGTACCACCTCCCGGGAGGTGGTACTTCACTGAGACCTCGTCGCCAGCGCCAGAGAACTTGTCTCTAACATTAGTACTTAGTAGAAGATGGACGAGAAGATTGGAAGTTGAGATCCAGAAAGCAGAAGCGCACATGCAATCCAAATACTTTACATTGAAACATGGCTTATTAACATGCAATGACATAGAACAAAGCTCTTCACATATTTTATATATTGCTCATTGCTAGGAGCATTCATGTCTCAATAATTGTTAAAATAAAACAACATTCATATCTTATTCACTAAACCAATTTATTTGTTCTTGACAGCCAACAATACATATGCCAACATATAGAATTTCACTCATGAGGATTATAGGTAGGAAGACAGACAATTTTGAAGCCCTTCATATCCCTTTGAGAATATCATAGAACACAGATGGCCTTTTCCTATGTAATAGTGAAAGTTCCTGAAAAATAACACAACATTGCAATAGTGTTTAGGTTATGGGTCTTAGAAGCAGAAGCAGAAGAAGAAGAAGAAGAAGAAGAAGAAGAAGAAGAAGAAGAAGAAGAAGACGAGAAGAAGGAGAAGAATATTAGAAGGGCAGAAGTAAAGGACAATATATTTGAAATTGTTCTTCAAAGCCTTCATCCTAACTCGGTTGCTGATCATATGAAAAATGATATCGACGATAAAGTAAAAAGCCATTTGATGATTGAATCCGAAAGCTAATATGTTTCTTGAAGGTAGGGACAAGAACCACTGACAGCTCAAATATTGACTGTAATTTAAATGGTATTATTGGGATTTTTGATTGTGAATGATCAGTGGAATTTACCTCTACTGCATAAGCCAATCGAAGAATTGTAGCCTCTGCCCATGGTCGACCTATGAACTGAATTCCAATGGGAAGTCCTTGCTTATCATGGCCAATCTATGAAGGAATTAGTCAGAGCTAATTAGATGAATTCAATTCAATGAAACAGTAACTTTATGGAGAACAATTAGGTTATCTACATACAGGGACAGAGATAGCAGGTAATCCGAGCAGGTTCCCAGCTACCATAAATTGCCCTAGAGACACTGATGTAGAAGAAATAAATGATTTTCAGTGATAAACAAAAGAATACTGTCAATTATTTAAAAGAAATAACAATGAGTCACAGGCCATACGTGTTTGTGTGATATCTGAGAGCCCTGTCCTGAGGGATTCTGGAGGAATGATAGGGGCAGTCATACTGTTTATGCACACAAAGATCATTAAAATGACACTGAGCAAAAACACATTTACTTAAGCACAAGAACAGTCGCATGAATAGCTGTAAATACCTCCAATCTCATAGATACTTACCCAGTTGTTGGGGTTACTATAACATCAACTTTTTTAAAGGCTTCCATATGGTAATACATTGACCTCCTCCTGCACCATATAGGGTAGAAATGACTTCATATAAGCAATAGCAAGAAATCAAGCAACTCACAGGTACATATTTTACTTATCAAAGTGTAATGTGATGAACGGCAGTCTTAGAGCTATGAATAGTACCAGTTGCACTTCTCTGACATGCATTAAGAAGAATTGAAGGTTTCTACGCCTGTTTTCAGCAAATGCTAGAATTTAGTTTCATTGAGAACAGTAGTTCACCTTAAACGTTGGCCTGATACATACTCTGCTCCAGAAAAGGCGCGAAAAAGTGCCAAATCAGTGCGGACTTCTAGTGTCATCTCGGAAAGCTTTCTGGAAAGAAAAAGAACAGAAATAAAGAACAAGACAAGATTAAAAATAAGCAACTGAAGAATATTAAAACTAAATTTGGTGATAATGACAAATAACTTATCATGTGTCATTTACTACCATTCAAGGCTTGTAATATCAGATTTTGGTTTCAGGTTTGTAATATCAGATTTCATTTCCGTTTTAGACATCTGATAAGCTAAGATATGAGAGATATATCGAAGACATGCCGGTAATTTTAGGAAAAAAAATTGCAATACTTATAAAATATTATTACAAGGTAGGGTGATTATTCTATATCTTTTGAATGCATAAACATGAGTTTGAACCCCAAACAACATAGTTCTATGAACAACAATACACATTAAACTAACATAACTACTAGCTTGGCATGTTTACAAAT
This sequence comes from Piper betle, assembly GCA_033002965.1. Lineage (NCBI taxonomy): Eukaryota > Viridiplantae > Streptophyta > Magnoliopsida > Piperales > Piperaceae > Piper > Piper betle. The sequence continues at coordinate 23,513 of JAURVB010007731.1, forward strand.
TAATCAATATTAATAAGCTATGAATAGCCCACTAAGCAAGATATTTATTAAAAAATCTACTAAACACATTAAAGTTTAACACACAAAGCATTAAATAAGTTTATATAAATAATTTAAAAACGTAAAATTAATAAGCTAGTAAATAAATAAGATGGCACTCGAAGTTGCAAATAAGTAGTGGACATAGGCTAATTGATTAACGGGATCAAACAACTAATCTGGTTCAAAAAAATGGTATAGATGGGTTAATGGATTTAAACCTCAATTTTACCAGCGATAATTCAAATATTGCCAATATCCGGCAAATATTTTATTGTATTTTGGCAAAATAGGTGAAATTAACTGTGCTAACAAGTTTTATTTCAGCAAGTTGCAAAACCTGTCGTCCGGCAAATATCGTGCCGATATGTAGCTGAAATGGCAAACCTTATACCATCACATAAAAGAACCACAAAAGAAGGGAAATAATATGAGATCGTAAATAGAAATGCTACCCATCATTGAGATAAGGGTTCAGGGGAGCCAACAATTCAGCCCCAAAAGAAACAAGGAGACCATTTCGCATCTCTTGTAGCTCCGGAAGTACTATTTCAGTTACCTTGAGTAAGAAAAACACACACACCAAGTTAGTTCCTCATATAGAGTTAGAAGAAATAAAGCTTTTACAGGAATCTTTACTTGGCATCCATAGGTCTTCGAAAGATTATCAAGAACAGCCTGGCACTTGGTGGAAATAACTGGGGATTGCACATCGTTGAACCACTGCCAAATAAAGGAGCAAAAAATCACTATGTTATTGTAACTCGTATTGTGCATGGATCATAGGCATAGCCACAAGAATTGATACCTCTGTATATTTTCCAATCCTCAAGGAACTCAAAATAACCGAATTTTCAGGTGATGACAAACGTGGCAAACTTGGAGGAGACTACAAACGAAAATGAACATTGTAAGAAAATTTGATACACAAAATAGTCAATTCAGATGCTTTAACCACACTTTGCCAAAATTCTCAAGCTGTTAGGAAAGAAGGCGATCTAGTATTACTTTCCATAACAAGCTGTTAGGAAAGTAAACCATTTCATATATACTTTAACAAAAATGAACTACTTTGAAGTGCTCAATGTACATTATTATTAGCAAAAAAATAGTATTCTCATTCCATAACATTTAATCAATAATTCAAAACAAGCAAAGGACAAGAAAATTACTGGATTCAAAGAGATCTTCTCAGCTGGTGAGGTGCCTAGAATTGCAGCATATCTAATTTAAACATCAGATATATGACATCAAGTTAGATGAAAACAATGCATCAAGCTAACAAGCTAGCCTTCTTTCAGGTAAAAATTAAATGACTGATATATAATGATCAACAACATGGATTTTGCTTCACCAATTTATTGCTTTCACATTATAAATTGACAACACAAAAGGTTTACTTTCAAACGCTATGCTTTAATTGATTTTTATAGGCGAATTCAAGCTTGTTCTATTGAAATAGCATATGATTGCAACCATCTATGATATGCATCATTATTCTAACTCAAGCGATTAGGGTTGGGGGACATCAACCAAATTCTGTTACTCAACCCAATGAAAGAACGTATCAATGCTTAAAAGACACATTCTCATATCTTTTCTGTCACACTAACATCTTTTTTGGCCTTCCTCTAGCCAAAAAATATTAGTGCACACTTTTATATCTTCAAGATAATGATTCTTTCTCATTGAACAAGATGCCAATTACTTTCAGGATGTTGATTTATATATCATTCCCTGCACTTCACTATATTGTGAACCATATCAATGCTCATATCTAATACTTTGCTTTGCCCCCATCCACAGTCCTTTAGTCCTTCTACCTCTTATCAGTCCACTAAAAATTGAACATCATATCTTATCTGTTCACGACAGCAAGAAGGAACACCTTAGATGGTGCCAAATTAAAAGCCATTGTATGAAAGCAAAAGTAAAAGGAATTTTTTAAGTGTAAAAAGCGCAAAAAAATAGATAAAATTACGCTAGAATAACATCTTCGACTGTAGATGCAATAGGTCCAACAATTGCCACTGTTACACCATTAGCAAGAGACCTAAGAAGAAACATAGCAATTTTCGCAAGACTTAGTCCTCAAAAAAGTACTTGTGAAAATAATAAATGAGCAAGACATTAATGATGAAAATTATTAACACATTAAGTATGGATATAACAGTGTAGATTATTCACTCTTGAACTGCATACAAGATAATTTTTAAATAAAAAACAGTAAAATGCAGTAAGGGTTCATGTGAACAAATGACAATATCAACAACATTGATTACCCCAAGAATGGTTTTCCTAAGGAAGAGCTTACCCATCCGTATTTGTCCGCCCATAAGTAGTTTTCAACCCGACCACACCACAAAGTGATGAGGGAATTCGAATTGACCCTACAAATTCAATTAAAGACATAAGCAACGCCATACAATTTGGAATATTCTTGACAATCCATTTTCTGTACTATGAAAAGATGTTAAATTATATTGAATGTCATATAATAGGGCAACAATCATAATTTTAATGAAAAACTATTTCATATCTATATACACCTCCCCCATCAGTTCCAATAGCAATGGGACAAATCCCAGATGCCACAATTGCAGCAGGGGCTGAACATGATCCACCTGTGAATCGATCAACAGAATGTGGATTTCTCGGGGTTCTGTGGTAAAGAGCAATAGAATGAAATAGTTAAATGTGCCATCAAATCACATTTGCAAATAATGTGACATGATTATTTTTCTTGCATATAAATGTGCCATCATATCCTGTTATTCATACCCGTAGTTGGGATTACTTCCGGTGGTTCCAATTCCCATTTCATGTTGGTTCACCTTCCCTATGAAAACCACACCACATTCACGGAGTCTTGATACACAGATTGCATCTTTCCTGACAACTCGTACATTGCCTAGCCAAGTAGTTCCTCCTAAATTAATACGAAATTAGCTTAAAAATTTTGTTGTGCCATATACTACTAGTAAAGACAAAAATCACTCCTAACTTTTACCAGTTGTGGGATGAGGTAACAAGTCAGTGTCATCCTTGATGGCCACAAATATCCCATCTAGTATGGACAAAGGATTCCCTACAAATGACACACTTAGTGGATTACAGCAAGACATCAATGGCCGTGGGAAGTATTGCTTCAAATTTTGAACTACCTTCCTCAAATCTCTTAGTTGAAGCTGCAGCTTGCTTTCTTACATCTTCAGGAATGAATGAAATCATAAAAGCCATTGATGGTTTCCTCCTACTTGAATCCTCAACTGCTGATATAACATGCTCGGCAACCTTATAAAGAAAGATGGTACATGTTTCATCAGCTAACACTCACCAAGAAAGAAAACTATACAAAGTTCATGTTCACTGATTTGACTCACCATAGACGGGGTTACATTCTTGGATCGATAGGCATGAGCATAATCACGAACTGTCCAGTACAAAAAGCGTGAAGGTTTTAAGTTATCCCAATGCAGTGATGGGTCATAGAGTGGAAGATTTTCCAAAGCAGAAGTCACACGGAAAACAGGACTATCATCGTCATCCACATTGACAACTCCTGGTTCTGGGCCTGCCACAAGCAGATCAACATCAGAATCACGTACTTTATAGACTGTTGGAGGAGATGATCATCCATTTTTATATAACTAAAAAAATTTAAGCTATTGAAAGAGACTACAGACTAGCACTACCAAACTATGAAATTCTTGCATTTCTAATAACTGATTTCTGTATGACAGAAATCATAGTACCAACATGGTGAATAAAAGTCATTATATTCCTCCTAATAATAATATATACTAAATATTCAAAAATTTAACTGTGAAGAGTGGACAATAAGATGATGAATGAATAAGACTAGATTTAAAACCTTGTGGAGGAAATTCAGGCTGGAACATTGGATTTTCAGGAATTACAGTATACTCTAACATCTGCCAGAAGAAGAAAAAGTTAGCCTTACCAATAACATGACGTATATAATTGATGAAGGAAAAAGAAAAATTTACAATTACATAACCTCTGTGAGTTTGTTTATCTTTTTCAATGTGGATACAATCACGGGCCCAAAAATCGGGTTTTCAATCAACCAAACAGAAAGTTTCAGCTGAAATCCCATCAATCGAGGGGCTGCAGACCAAAATTATAGATATTTGGTGTTGGGCATTTCAGAAGAATGGGTTTAAAAACATGAAAATAAGGTTTTTCTTAAAAACAACTCGTGATAGACTAGATGGAGTAGAAAAAGAACCCAAATCCGAAACAGCTACATAAGGGAATTTCACCTCGAAAATCTTCCAGCTTATACTTCACTGCAGCAATATCAACCTCCTCAACCGGCAGCAATGTGCGCATCTTTCCCATTCTCAAATGAGAATTTCCTGAGCAATAAAAAGTGTTTCCATGAACAATCTCTCCTCCAGCAGAGAAATTGGTCAGTAAGAAGCTTAAAGGCTCAAAGATATTCAAAAGCTATATATATCAAATAGCTAGAATGCACAAGTAACCAAACTCACTTGTCTCTAAATATCATCAAAGTCATTCAAAGTAAGTACAGGACTCCAAAATGAGAAGTACAATAATTATGTCAGGGAGAATGCAACTTAAGTCATTAAGCGGACGATATATAACCTCTCCTGCCTCTCATACAATTCATCAGCCATCTCTCACCTCAAACTCTTCTTTTACAGGATCTCCAACTTAAGAATTTGCAGGATACTCCATTAAAATTGGGTGCATTAGAGCATAAGGAGCATAGAAGGCGTTTTAAACTCCATTCTCCATGAGGGAAAGTTTGGCAGATGTAAATTAGTAGTGATCATGTTAATAACCAAATCTTTCCAGGACACTTTTCCATTACATTGAAAAGTTTCAAGGAGAAATTTGGTTGGTCTAAGTCAGGAACTTCACTTCAATGACCGCTTCTTAGTTTTAGCCAACCAAAGTGCGAAAAAACACACAAATGATCACTTCAGAGTTAGTTCACTTTGCTCAAGCATAATGTCATTCGATAATCATTAGATTGACATACTTGAAACAAGCTAGTCGCTAAAGTTATTTCCCTCCACACAACAGCTGTCTTGAGTTCACAACATGAACATAATAATCATAGGAACATATAGCTTGTCAAGGAAACAATGAAAAAGCCATGTTTTCGGACAAAGAAGCTACCTTTGGATATGGGTTCAAGGGGAAGGTGGAGATGGAGATTGAAACATCAATGGTGAAGCAAGACGTGGTGGCAACGGACTACTATATAGGCAAGATCCAGAGCAACACAGTATTGTCATATGAAAAATTTGTCAGTGTGCAAAGACAGAGACATGACCCGTTGGTTTTCTCTTTTAAAAAAATAGATCGGGTAATGTGTATTTAATTTATTTTATAAAATAAATTAGATAGCTTTTAGAGTGAAATTGAAAATTCTAATATTTTTATGGTAATTATAAGAAAATAGAGATGGTTTTCTATAGTCTCCAACGAATTTTTTATGTCAAATATAACGACTCGATTATAAATTAATGGATTCAATTATTTTTTTGCTTAATTAAAATTATAGATCGAAAAATAAAACCCCATTAATATAATAAATCTTACGAGTGCCTGTATTAATTTTAAAGATCTTATAACTTCTTAAAATTCTTATTTTTTACTTATGTGCCCAACACATATCCAATATAATTTAGCCTGATTACTTTTTAATTTAATTAGAGTTGGCTTACTATTACTTGTAATAATTTTTTGGCCAACAGTAAATTTCCCGTCAAACTATTCCTTCAAAAATAATTAATTCCTTGCCAGCTAGAAGGTATTAGATATAAGATTAATTTTATAAATTCTTACATTAAAATCTTAAAATTTTTAACAATATTTGTAAACAAATCATTCATCAAAGTATTTGAATTTAAGTTGATTATTAAATACAAATACTCATAATTCAATATGTAAGGGTATTATGCAAAGTTAACCCTGTATATTAACATTTGTGTGGCTTAAATTTTCCAAGCATTGATAATATTAATTTTGTGATTTGATTAAACAAGCGTGGGGCAAGGTTTTGTGTATGATAGATAAGAAGTCAATTATATAAACAGCAATCCAAGAAGGCTTAAATGACACATAACGTTAAATAATAACTGTTTGGCTCATAGTCGTTGCCCTTATTCCACGGCTTTCTTATCTTGTGTGGCTTACTATTCGTAGCCTTATCTACATAAGTTACAACTCATAATTTCGAATTAAGTGCGATATGCATCATATTAATATTATCTATAATACTTATTTTCTTGAAAAGTCAATCGTATTAGTTAAAGATAATCTAATCCAACACTATATTATAAATAGGAAAAAAGATTGTTGTACTCCAACATAGCTGTTACGGGGTTAAGCTCGTGGGACGGTCGAGAGCTAGGGTTTGGCGGTTGTCCCTAGCATTCCCGCGTCCAAGTCGGGTGGCCGGTGCTATCCGAGTGTTGAACAACCTACCGAGCATTTATCCGTGATGTGGGCAAGTCCAAGGTCTGACTGGCGCATGTGGTCTATCAGGCGAGTTGCTGTGCGGGCGAGCTACCGTGCAGTACCGATAGCAGGCTGTGGCGGACAATTGGTCGGTAAGGAGTACCGAGCAGGCCACTACCTAGTACCGAGTGTGGTGCGGGTTCCAGGCGCGTGCAAGGTCAGGCGCAACCGGGACATTCTACCGAGCAGTGTGGCGGGTAGAAGTACGGGTTCCGGATGCGTGGGATGCGAGCGACCAGGCATCATGACCAGGCGAGCCAGGCACCAGGGCCGTGCGCTATCGTGCAAATGGGCGATAGTCACGGGTGCGCAGGTGTGCGGGTGACCGAGCCAAGGAGCGGCGGGGGTTATCGTGAACGCGCATGGGTGCTGTGGAACGGGCAGACCAGGGTTCAGTACTGGGGTCGCTGGTTCGATAAGGCGACCACACCACACCCAGGAGGGGTTCAGTGTTGGGTCGAACCAAGAATGCGATCAGTCTTTTGCGCCACACCCAGCGGTAGGCTTTCCGATAATTTTACTAGAATCCCAGGGGTGAGTGATGATAAGGCTTGGAGCATGAGGACCGTTGATCGTGGATTGGACGGTGAGGATGCAAGCTGGGGATGTGGTGCCCACTAGTCCGGAAGGTCTATATAAGGAGATGCCATCCTTGTGTAGAGATCAGAACAACAAAAGAGAGTTGAGTGTGTGAGTGATCTCAGTGGGGGAGTGAAACTTGGTCGGGCAAGGGGACGCCTTGGGGTTACTGCAGTCAGGTCGAGGAGGGTCTGGAACACCAAGGGGGATTACCGGGGTAGTCGTCGTCCGCCTTTAGGGTCAAGGCTCACACACCTGTTGTTCGGCAACCTTGCGCGGTGAACCGAGGGTTGGGTGAAGTCCTGTCGAGTGAGGGTCGAGAGGCACGGTCGTGGGGTTCGCATGTCCACGACCGGCAGGTAGTCTAGAGGGATTACCTGTGTATATCCTGTATTCACGTTGTAAGAATAGAGGTTGGGATTTATCCTGTAATTGGTGTGATGTACCCGTCATGTTTGTGCACCGTGGTCTAGACCAGTGATTCCGTGGTCTAGGGGCACCGAGCAGGGTACTCGGTACGTGGGGCGTGTAATCACTTGCGACTTGGTGATCGGTGTGTGTGTTCGGTACAGGGGCTGGTAACCTGGTTACGGTACGCAGGCGTTGGTAGCTGGGCGCGGTACCGGGACTGGGTGCGTGCGATACTTGCAGGCGTGCGGTCCGAGGCCGCTGTGCACCACAGCACGTTGGGGTGCGGAGGTGGTGTTGGCTGGTGTTTCCAGGGAGGGAAACACGCCGCACAGTGGCAGTTTAGGCGAAAAAATTTATCCCCTAAACTGACCCCTGTGACAATAGCCATCTTGGCTGTGCTGGAGTTTGATCTTGGCCGTTGGATTAGCATCCAACGGCCAAGATTAAAAAAAAGGTCGTCGGCGCCGCCGCAGCAGTGACGGCGGAGGGGGCGGAAGGGTGCCCGGCCACGGCGACGGCGGGGGGGGGGGGGCGGCGGCGCGGCGGGGTGGCGGGCAGAGGCCAAGGGGGTGCGCGCGGTGGCGGCAGGGTGGCGGGATGGCCGATGGGGGGCGCGACGGGGTGGCGGCGGGGGCCGAGGGTGGCGAGCCGGGGACGGGGGACAGGGGTCGCGCGGCGGGTGGCGGGCCGGGGATGGGGTGGCGGGAGGGGGGGGGGCGTCGCGCGGCGGGGTCGGTGGTGTCACACGGCGGCGGGGCGGCGGGCCGGCAGGGGAAGAGGCAGGGCAGCTAGATCCGCCACCCCGTCGCCCGATCGGTTACGTCGCCGCCCCGCGGGCGGCGATGGGCGAGGCAAGGGGGTGGCGGCGACGCGTCGGGCGCGCAGACGACGTCTTTTTTTTTTTTTGAGAAGGGGGAAGTAGGGGGCATGTTTCAGCTGTTAGATTTGATCCAACGGCTGAAACACTTCCTCCTCTTATAAATAATGTATATTTTAACACGTGGTGAGCTGCCATGAAACCTAATAAACTAATAATCAAATGTTGACATTGAAAATGAATTAATCACAAAATACTTAAAAGAGTGAACAAAGCACACACACAAGCAACCCCTTTTTTTATTATTCTCAAAATCACCACAAAAAAAACCACATTATTAATCCCACCACGTGGCCAAATCATGTCAGATCATCCCAAAAAAAGCAAATAAGGGAAAATAAAAAGCACACAATCCATTCCTTCTTTTTCTATTCTTATCCAATGACGTTGCTCACAGCTGACATTGACGTCAACTGCGTCATGTTGGCAGAATTATTGCGGACATTATTCGGATCCGCCCGCATATGTTTTTTGCATACACGGGCACGCAATATGAACCATAAATTAACATAAATAAAAATAATAATTTATTAAAATAATAAATGGATTTTATTTCCATAATTTAGAATGTTTCTACTATAAGAGAAAAACACACTTCTCTTTCGTTACTCTTGAAAACACAAGTAATAAATCAACAACATATTCTTAACTATATAAAAATTCCGTATTTAGAAATATAGTAAAATTCTTGAGTTGAAAATATCATTTATTTTCTTACTACAATCCTAAAATTCATAATAAAAGTTATATGCATTTACAATTTGGGACATAGCACTGTTAAAAATAACAATTCTTCCGTGTATATATATATAACAAATGAACATTATTTATAACTTAGAAAATTTTAGTGGATGCATCTGCGGATATTTGAGGGCATGTCCTCAAGTATTTATATTTTCTAGAGATAGGGGTGTGCATGTTTCGGTGAAAACCAAAAATCAAACTGAACTGAAACCGAATTAGCAATTTGCTTTTGTTTTGAGCTAATTTGGTTCGATTTTTTTGTTGGGTAACTGGCAAACCAAATGTCATATAACTATTTTGGTTTGGAACAATGAATTAATCAAAATTTAAAAACTATATATTATAGAATATATATTTTATATTAATTATCATAAAACTATAATAATTTTACGACAAATTTCTATTTGTTTAATATGATATATATTTAGTATTACTTATTAAATGAATGTTTTCACCAAAAAAGTGATTGTTTTCACTAAAAAAATTATATAATTTTGATTAAATAATTAAATAAATCTTTTTTTATATAAATTATCATTCAATTTAGTTATTCAGTTACTGAACTAAAATATTTCGGTTTGGGTCGGTTCAATTTTGGGTACAGTTCAATTTTGGTTTGATCATGAAATCTGACCACTGAAGAGTTGCTAGATAATTTTGTTCAATTGGTTCAGAACCAAACTAACTAATTGCTCGGCCCTATCTATGGGCACTATTTTAGTATCCGCAAACGCGTTTGTGGTCGGTATGGATAGTATATATTTTATATGTGGACACAAACTGGATGGAGACGTGGATGTTTGCAGTTTTTGGACACTCCAATCAACTAGGAATAGGTTTGGGTCATATGTAAATCAGATATAGCTATATCCTATCTAATCCGATCCAAAAATTCGAACCCGAATCTGAAAATTACATCCATTTCATTTACCATGTTCTTATCTGATTCAAATATGCAAAACGTGCATCCAATCCGAATCTGTTCCCATTGTCTAAAATAATACAGATTTTAATACAAAAATATAGAAAATAATAACAATAAATATTTTTTAATTTTTTAAAAATATGATTTTATAAAATATCACACATATAGATCGGACCACCCCAAACCCATATCTGTTATTTATATTTTTGGATATATTATATATTTGAAAAGTTCGAACCTGAATCTAATTCAAAATTATTTCGAATAAGATATAAATAAATTAGATTTGAATCAAATTTATGAATATCGAATATACGAATCTAACTGTAAAACATGTGACTCAAGTCAGAGTTTTATATTAGCTAAGTCAAGTCAGTTTCATGATACATATACTGAACTGATGCCAATCATGCGTTATGAACGGTGAATGTCAAGTATACTAGAATATATGATAATAATGTTAGAAAAATGATGCGAAGTGAGTTATTAAAACATATGATAGTATGCAGTTATTTTTTTATGTATTCTGAAAAATAAAGATAAGAAAATATATTTTCTACCTAATAGGGATGGGCTTAAGTTAGAGAAAAGTGGGGGCAAGGCATTGGTATTTGATAGGACCGAAGTCCATTATCTAGACACTGACGCAACACGGTAATTATCTCCTTAGCTTATGATTTCACCAACAAATAAAAATGATACATAAGGCCAACTCATTGTAGTTGTTCCGTATCTTTCTCATCGCTATCTGTGGTCTTATCTATACGAGTTACAACACGTAATCTCAATTTGAGTTCGATATACATAATATTAGTATTGTTTTTAATACTTATTTTCACCGAAAAGTTTATCGTAATGGTTAAAGATAATCCAATCCAACACGATGTTGTAAATAATATATATTTTTCCACATGGTGAGTCGTCGTGAAACCTAATAAAC
>JAURVB010007734.1:0-10466 GCA_033002965.1 Piper betle
CAAGAGTGTGTGTGGAGGTCGACCTTGTGAAAGAACCTCCCAATAGATTATGGGCTGGGATTGAAAAAGAACAATCACTCTGGCAAGATATATATTACGAGTCAATGCCTTCATACTGCACAAAATGCTCTCGGCAGGCCATCAAACAAAACGATGCTCATTGTATAAACCTGAGGTTGTGAGTAATGGTACCCGGGAGGAGTAATGGAAAAAATTGATCGAAATCAATTATGGGCAACTTGTCCTGGTATCCCTAGTAGGAGTTCATCGAAGGAGTCATCGAAGGAGACGAGACTTGAACAACCAAGCAGGGGCAGCTAGTGCTGCTATAGTTTTACAAGGAAAGCACATGGAGAAGATCAACTCTACGGGTGGGAAAATATTTGATTAAAATGCCTCTGCTTCGAAACTGAACGAAAAATCCTTAGCAATGACAGCTACTTCTAATCATGCAGTCGTGGCGAGGGGAACAAGCATCATGAAGGGCAAAGAAGTAGCGAGCAAAGCAGATAATTCTAAGAAGATAGAAGAAATTATTGTAGCCAGGCAAGATGAATCCATATCAAAGGAAAGGCGCCACAAAGAAGTGTTGAACGATGTGAACAAAGAGAACGTAAAAAGCGAGAACTTAAAGATGATTAAGATCAACTCAAATGGAAGAAGAGTAGCATCCGTTCGGCGTAAAGATGATGCGCACCGGGTGTCTAAGGTACCAAAGCTTGGTGAATGGGCATCTGATCATAGGAAACTTCAATTGAAAACTTGAGATCAACTGGATCATCAAACCCAAGAAAAAGGGAGAAGATGAAGCGCACGGAGTGTTTTAAGGTACCAAAGTGTGGTGAGTGGGCATCTGATCAGGAAGAAACTTCAAGGGAGAATTCGAAAACTGATCATCAAGTCTCAAGAAAAAGGGAAAAGATGAAGCACCCCGGGTGTTTAAAGTACCAAAGTTTGGTGAATGGGCATCTGATCAGGAGGAAACTTCAATGGAGAATTCGAGAACTGGATTATCAAGTCTCAAGAAAACGGGAAAAGAGGAAGCATCCCGGGTGTCAAAGGTGTCAAAGTTTGGTGAATCATGGGCGTTTTATCGGGAGGAAACTTAAATGGGGACTTTGACAATTGAATCATCAAGTCTCAAGAAAAAGGGCAATGACAATAAACAGAAATCCTCCGCTCAAATGAACACAAAAGCGAAAAAATAGTACACAGAAACAGCAAGTTAAGCACGAAAAAGTTCCATCTCGAGCAAGAAGCCCAGAAATTGAATCAACTGCTGCAAAGTAAGTTACAAACTTATCATGTCATTTCAATCAGGTTTGCCTAGTTATGCTGGATTTTATACTTGCAAAGATTAATTTCTAACGCCTTAAGAAGTATAAGCAAAGACATTGGTAGGACATGATTTTGAAGGTTTTCATGCATGTGATCATAACATTGACATGCGATCATGACATGCATGGAACAACATACATACATGCATGTGGAACATTTGATGATACGTACATTAATGCTAACAAATCAAATAATGCCAATCATACTAATATAACTTTTTTCAGCAAGAGATTCCTATTTAAGAAAATCATTCTCTTCTGGAGTAGAAAGCAAGGAAAGGAGGTGAAGGAAGAAACGATTCGAGTCCAACAGATGCACCATCCTTGGACGTAAATTTGCCTACATGTAGATACTTCTCCATGGAAGAAATAAGGAAAGCTACCCAGAACTTCGCCTGCCATATCGTCCTCGGTGATGGAGGTTTCGGGACAGTCTACAAAGAAGTCGTCGATTAAGGCACTCAAGTAACAATAAAAAGACGCAGCTCATCGTCGGAGCAAGGAATGAAGGAGTTCCAAGCAGGAATAAACATGTTGTCCAAGCTAAAGCACACGCACTTGGTTTATTTAATCAGCGTCTGCTTTGACAACGGAGAAAGGATGCTACTCGATGACTTTATGTCAAAGGGGAGTCTCAATGATCTTCTCTACCACAGGAAGAACAATGATCCTCTCCAATGGAAAAGAAGGCTGGAAATACGCAGCCTCAATTATCTGCATTGCAATGGTATCGTACACAGGGATGTGAAGACAACAAATTTTCTGGTAGACGATACCTGGGAAGCCAAGCTCTCTGATTTTGGGTCTGATAATTTATGTTTTATTCAGCTTCCAGCGACTATGGTAGATATTTGGGAAGGACAATGTAGTTTTATGCACATAGATATTTACTTGTTACATCTATATTGAAAGAAGACATTATTGTAGAGGCCAACGTAAGAGGAACAATACAATAGACCAATCATATATATTGCTGGACATCAAGAGGCTTAATTTGACTGATTAGAGTGAAAAGATTTCCCAATAAATGCTGAGCTTCAATAAGTTGAAGAATGATAGCTTATAAGAAATATGATTTTATATAGAGGAGAGGGAGCAGCACAGCATCTTGGCTGTGTGCTGGAGTATTCCGACCGTTGGATTTAATCCAACGGTTGGATAAAAAATATATACATATTGGGGTTACGTCGCCGGCCGACGTGACGCCACCCCCTGCCCCGCCCATCACCGCCCCCGACCGACGGGGCGGCAACGTAACCCTCGCGGCGATGGGGCGGCGGATCTAGCCGCCCCGCCTCTTCCCCTGCCGGCCCGCCGCCGGGCGACACCACCCTTCAGGGCCGCCGCCCTGCAGCCACCCCGTCCCCCGCCCGCCACCCCGCCGCGCCGCCCTTGGCCCCCACCGCCACCCCGCCGCGCGGTGCCCCCCGTCCCCGTCGCCGCCACCCCCCCGGCCATCGCCGTGGCCGGGCACCCTTCCCGCCCCCTCCGCCGTCGCTGCTGCGGCGGCGCCGGCGGCCCCTCATTTTTTTCTTTTGATCTTGGCCGTTGGATTAACATCCAACGGCCAAGATCAAACTCCAGCACAGCCAAGACGACGGTGCTGGAGTACAGGAAAACTATTTCCTTTATATATAGTGCATGGTAAAACATGCTTCACCGACACGAGTCTATGACGACTTTGTTTGGAACAAGTTCACATATATGTTAGAGCTCAATTACATGCCCCACCCTCCTCATTTGTCTTAGTGGATGTTGGGCTATACATTAATATTGGTTTAAGAAAATACTAGTCACTAATTGTTATACTTTCGTGTGCTTAATCTCATTTTAGAGAATGCATAGGAGATGTTACTTGGGTTAATAAAAAAGCAAAATGTGTGGTTCAGTTTCAATTAATCTCACTGTTTTCAATTTGAAATGGTAATTGGAAAAGCTTATATTGTTCCTGTTTTATTGAAGATAATTATTTATTTTTATAAGTAAAAATATATCCATATTGATCTACATAAATAAGTGACATTATGTATATGTTTATTTAATTTTTCATATCATTATATCCTTTTAAATGTTGGTTTATTATAAATATATGATACAAGTAATATTAAATTTGTGATCTTAACAAAATTTTATATTGTTAAAAAGTTAAATGACTTAAATTAACATATAGTAAGTATTTAATATCTTTCAAATTGTCAGATGGGAGTGACACAGGAAAGCATGTTTCCTTGTATAATAACAATGCAAAGGTGTAAAGTAGAGAACGAGGAAAGGTGTCCGTAATTCAGTTTTTAAATAAACCGACCTCCTAAAAAGTTTAGGATTTCACCCCAAAATGACTAATCATTTTATATAACTTAAGAATTTACATTTATGTTATTCACTGCTCTTTCTTCTTAAAAATGTGTAAATAAACTCGATGCTCCTCGCAAGCACAAACACTAAATTACCTTACACGTGCACCACTCGGACACAACCACACCACACTTTGGGCTTGTAATTTATGGGCTTTAATAGACCGCAATTACACATAAGGAGTTCCGCTGATAGGTTGCATCGGATATCACATGAAAATAGGTTCATTTGATGCTATATTCAGACAATTGATATAAATAAAATTGTCTTTATCTTATTGTCTTTATAGTCAGACAATTGATATTATATTTTACTTAAGAGTATCAGCTGTGGCTATATTCAGTTCATGAGCACTAAAGTTGTTTCAAGCTAATTAAATATAAATAACTAGCTCAATTTATATTTATACAATAAATTAACTTATACTAAGAACTAGTTTACTTAAACTTTTTTATCATTTTTTTCCAACATAACTTTTTTTATGATTTTTCGTATAAAATCTTATAATCTTGTTATCATCCACGTTGTTTTTATGATTTCAACTTTTTTTAAAAAAATGTAAGCCCAAGCAGGCTCCATTTCAAGTCAAACATGTTGGTTTTTTGTCTTTTGTTAGCCGCCAAAAAACCATTAACTCAACGACGACTTTGACATCCTTGGCCATCTGCATCTAAAAGTCGTCGTCTTCTTCATTATTGAACTCTGCGCTGCTCCTTGTCTGGAGAAGCTCATGCTGACCATTTGCAGAGCAGCTTCAGAAGCATACCATGGAGTGGTGGATGCAGTTGTTGACAATCTTTGCGATGGTTTTGTCGGCGGCCCATGTCGCCAACTCCGCTGGAGAAGACACCATCGCCGCCGGGCAGCTGCTACGTACCAACCAGACCATACTATCCATTAGCCAGACCTTCGCCCTCGGCTTCTTCGACGCCGGAAACTCCACCCACCACCGCTTCCACCTCGCCGTCTGGTACCACTCCATCCCCGGCCGGACCGTGGTCTGGGTCGCCAACCGCGCCTCCCCTCGCCGACCCCGCCGGCGCCGCCACCATCACCCCCGACGGCAACCTCGCCGTCGTCTCCGGTGGATCGACAGTGATCTGGTCGACCTCGGTCGCCGCCAGCGAGCTGCCGACGTCCGCAGTGCTCGAGGAATCCGGCAACCTCGTGGTTCGGGACGGCGAAAGGAGGCTCTTATGGCAGAGCTTCGACCACCCGACCGACACGTACCTACAGGGGATGAGACTCCGGTTGAACCTCACGACGGCGGTGGCGACGGGGCTCGTCTCGTGGGCCGCCGCCGGCGACCCGTCGCCGGGGGAGTACTACGTCGGTCTAGACCCGGCCTGGCCAGCTCAGTTCATCATGCTCCGGCAGTCAGCCCGGCGATGGCGCAGCACCACGTGGAGCAACAAGCTCTTTAGTGAGGCCATGGCCTTGAACGGCGTCTGGGCTTACACCATGTACTACACCGTTGTAACGATGGGCGACGAGATGTCGCTCACCATCGCCGTCTCCGACCACAATCTAGTATGGCGGTTCCAGCTCAACCGGTCGGGGATCTTAGAGCAGCATTCATGGATGCCGGAGTCAGGAAAGTGGGAATTGGCGTGGAACAGGCCGAGAATTGCTTGCCACCTCTATGCTCACTGCGGTCCTAACGGTGTCTGCAACCGGAACGGGTCACCGGAGTGCATGTGCTTGGCCGGTTACCGGCCGAAGGTGGAGGTGGAGTGGGAGAGGAATAACTGGTCGGCCGGCTGCGAGATCCGGGCCGGTGTGGGGTGCAGTGGAGGGGATGGGTTTCTGAGGTTGGGGCCGATCAAGCTGCCGGACCTCCCCGCCTCCATGGATGGTTTGGGTGTGGAAGAGTGTGGAGATTGGTGCTTGAGGAACTGCTCTTGTAGTGCATATTCCTATGCTAATCTGAGTTTCGGGTCTTCTCCTAGGTGTTTGCATTGGACTGGGCAGTTGATGGATCTTGAGCAGAACTATGCTAGTGGACAGGATCTGTTCATAAAATTGTCAAGAACTGAAATAGGTACTTCCTATCTTCTAACTCAAATCACTTATTAGGAAGATCTGAAAGGAAGAAGAAAACAAAGGGAAGATGGTTCTCATGTGAGATGATGGCAATATCAGAAGCAAATTTTTGTTGGGGATTAGTGGAATTTTTTATTCTGATTTGGATCTGTGATGTATCAGTGTTGTTGCTAATTTATGTGGATGCAGATAGATTGAGTAATGCAGCTTCTAAAAGCCGAAAAACTTTGGTTGTGATACTTGTGCCGATAATTTGTGGGGTTGTGATAGTCACCTGTGCACTCGTATGTCTTTTATGGAGAAGATTTACAAGGCGAGGTAATGCCCTCATCTTAATAGGATCATATTGTGCATTGTATCCCATGGAAATTGTTGATTATGTTGCTACTTATTTGAGATGTTTTTGAGAATATAATGAACGGTGTTTAATTCCAACAATTACCATTTCTAGCTTATTGGAATTCTTCGAAGTTAGAAAAATTGAGCTCAAGTTTGTTCATTGCAGGAAGGAGAATGAACTTGATCGGTATTGATAAGAGTCTTGTTCGGGATGATTTTCCTTTGTTCAGTTTTGCGACCATAAAAGCTGCCACAGACAATTTCTCTACAGTTAACAAGCTTGGAGAGGGCGGCTTTGGGCCTGTTTATAAGGTTTTTTTTTCATTCTTTTTTTGAACGCTATTCTGCAATTTTCAAGCAACATACAATTCACATTAGTAAAAAAAATGGACATTTGGAATGTGGTAAATCATCAAATTTATTACTTCTGGTTGACTTCCATAAAGTGAATTTATCTTACATCAATCTTGCAGGGTAAGTTGCCAAACGGTGATGAGATAGCTGTTAAAAGGTTGTCTCAAAGCTCTGGGCAGGGATTTCAAGAGTTCAAAAATGAGGTGGAGCTAATTGCAAAGCTTCAACATCGGAATCTTGTTAAACTTTTGGGCTGGTGCATCCACAAAAAGGAGAAACTCCTGATGTATGAGTTCCTTCCCAACAAAAGTTTGGACAAATTTTTGTTTGGTAGGATATTCCTTTCCAGCACAGTACTTGGGACTAAACATTTTCTCTCTCTGTCTGGTAACATCCCTCCTAACTCACTGATATTATGTCTGTTGAATCAGAGCCAAGTCTACAATCCCAACTCAATTGGGGAAAACGTTTCCACATTATAGAAGGAATTGCACAGGGTCTTCTTTATCTTCACCATCATTCGATATTGAAAATCATTCATCGAGATCTAAAAGCTAGCAACATTCTTCTAGATGGTGATATGAACCCCAAAATTTCCGACTTTGGATTGGCGAGGATAGTTGGAGGGAATCAATCGAAGAAAAACACCGGCACAATAGTTGGAACCTAGTAAGTTTCATTTTGCTTTCATTGTTCTGGATTCTTTTGAAGTGAAAACATCCTTCTCGTGTGTTAACTCTGTTTGATTTCAGTGGATACATGTCCCCAGAATATGCTTTGCATGGACGTTTTTCCGAGAAGTCGGATGTGTTCAGCTTTGGTGTGATACTATTGGAGCTTATTAGTGGGAAAAGAAGCACCGGATATTATCAATTCAAGCACTCATTGAACCTTTTAGGCTACGTAACTCTTACTCTTCTTTTCTGCATCAGCGGTTCTTGATGGAAAAATTTGGTATACAACAAATTAACGTATTATTATGTGTAGGCTTGGCTGCTGTGGAAGGAGGATCGGTTCTTGGAATTAATAGATCCCTCCATCTCAGAATCATGTGTGACACATGAAGTAGCTAGATGTATACACATTGCTCTGCTGTGTGTCCAAGAAGAAGTTGATGACAGACCTACTATGTCATCTGTAATTCTGATGTTTAGCGAAAACACCAGTCTGCCATGTCCAAAGGAGCCAGCATTCTCCGTCGGAAAGGGTACTCCATCGACGCATTCATCGTCGAATTCGTTCATGTACTTCTCCATCGTCAACTCACCAGTTGAGACCAATGGTTCCAAATAGACATGAAATTTTCTGTGTGCAAAAACATGAACAGCTGCAGGTGCCAGAAAGGGTTGTGATTCCATTTGCATGCCCTCATGGATATTGATCCAGGTAGACATACAGTTTGGGAGTATTTGGTGTTGGGTCTGATCAGCGGTTGATGTGTACTTAATAAAGCAGGGAGGATGTCTGATAATTTATGTTCTACTCTTCCAGTGACAATGGTAGATGTTTGCTTTGAACATGTCCAGATTTTAAATGAATCATAATCGGTATCCTTCTGATGTGGTGTTAGAGCCAATACGTCCAACCATCCCTGTTAGTCTTAGTATATGTTGGGCTGTTCTGCATTAATATTGGCTTACGAAAATACAAATCACTAATTGTTTCATTTTCATATTCTCAATTACATTTAAGCGAATGCATAGGGGATGTTATTTGGGCTTTCAAAAAAGTAGAATGCTAATTAACATTGATCAGATATCATTGTTGTCGCATTTATGCATTTTAATTAACTTCTTATTTCATGATGTTTAGATTGGTTTAACAGGTCCAAATTGCTTTATCTAACATGCAGATTGGTTTAATGCGTGATAAGAATTTGTTTGTAAGATTTTCGGTCTTAGTTCCTTGGTGAACCGATTTGGGGTCATATTACTCTTGTGGCTAAAGCTAGGTTACCATGACAAATTACCGCAGCTCGATCGGGGCACTTACGGTGGGATCAATCTAACATTGCCATGGTTACGCTGGGTTAAATCTAGACGGGGCTTGGGTACATTCAACGCAGGCTGCGGTGGGCGGTTCGTCGCTGAAAATACGTGGTTAGGCAATTGGTCATTTTTACATTTATTATTTCCTAATTCATTTGTTCACAATTTCCTTGAGTTGTGCTCTTGAAATCATGCCAATAACTCTCCTTACCCTCTTTGGCATCTTTGCCAAGGGATATAGGGTATAGGGTTATAATTATATACGAGATGTGTCTCTTTAACAAAAAAAAAGCACAACTTAATTAGGTTTGTAAATCTATAAATAGTTGTTCATTTCTTTTTCTTGGAGATCATTCTAGATTTCACTTTTATCATTGACAACTAATTAGGAGGGAAAATATTGTAAATATGCTTTATTTATGGTCAATTTTAAGTATTTAGTTTTTTCTTCTCATATATGAGGTAAAGTTTTATCTTTTTTCTTAATTATTGTGTTGTCATTATCAAGAAGTATTATACATATACTATACATTATAACATGGTCGTATTTTTTGTTCTCGTCGTGTTTTGACCTTTTTGCGGTACGTAATATTTCTTACAACTTTCCGAATCTCTAATTAATCCTCTCACCTCTATAGATCTTTAACTCGCTTTCTAATAATCTTTCTAATTGATACTTTTACTTCTATAAGTCTCTAACTGGCCTCCTAATAATCTTCATATTTCCAATGCTTCAATCCACCTCCTAATCTTACAAAACTTTTTACTCTTCGTCTCCTCCTTGTAAAAAATTCTTTGCTTTATTAAGTAACATTCACTTTGAATTATTTAAAATAAATATTTTTAATTAAGTATATATTAGTATTTAGTATTTGATTTTAAAATTTCTTCATATAATTTTTGTTTTTGATACTTTTAAATTGATGTCAATAACAAGATATTTTTAAGTATATTTTCAATTAAGAATTGTAGATATTTTTTATTAAGTTTTTAAATTGTAAAACTGTTATATATTTATTTATAATACTTTATTTTAAAAGAAAAGATATTTTTACTTTTTAAAATATTGTATATTTTTAATTAAAATTTTAATAAAATTTTAAAAAATTTGTCAACGTGACCCAAAGATTTTGGGCGGGTCTAAATTAGTATATATATTATATATATGTAAAACATATATTAAAATGTAGGCCGCTCGTAAGACAAAAGCTATGCCGATGGATGAGACGGTTATGCAACTACTTGCATCTAACTAGTTCTTGATTCTTTTCCTTCTACACTCTTTACTGTCTTCTTCGTATCTTTCCTGGGTGTGAGTCGGCATCCCGGCCAAATAAAATGTCAGCCCCTTGATATCCCATTCGTTCTACCAGAACAAAATTTGTGTAGCCATTGAGTTCTGACGAACGAAAGCTTATCTTCAAATCTTTTCTAAAGGGGATTCGAACAATACCATGCTACCCACCTCCAACATCTTCTTCTACACCAACAAATTGATGTAAAGATGAGGAAGTTTATATTTATATGCAATCCGTCCAAAACAAGTATCAAAAATAAAGCAAGTTAACCTTAATAACATCCCCAAACTGTGTTTTTTTACGACTGATAGAGAAGATGATTGTTGTATGAATTTGACAATGGTAATTGATAAATTGCAATGAAAAAGAAAAAAGGTGCATAAAAATAAAAACTGGAATTTGGAAGCTCTGTTTTCACCCCATTTTGGGTAGGACGTCCTACCTTCTCCAAGTTCCACCACCACGGCCTGCCCTGCAAACCCACCGCCGTCAGCCGCGATGTTAGGTCGTCGACTGCGCCGCCCAACCTTGCCAGAGCAGCAGTTATTCATCCACGAAGAACATGTGGCTGTCTGTAGACCCTCGACGACACCGTCTTGTTTTATAATCTAATCTAGCCACAGCCCACGACAGTGGCCTCTGCCGTCGACCGCTGTCCTCGGAGAGCAAACCTGCCACCGTGCCGACCACAGGAGGGCAAGCCTGCCATGGCCAACGCAAACTTCCCTTTATTCTCGCGGCTCAAGGGGAAG
>JAURVB010007738.1:0-74655 GCA_033002965.1 Piper betle
TCACTTGCAAGTCATGGATAAGCACCCCTACAATTTTGCCCCTCTACACTTGCTCAAAAGGCCGTGAAGAACAATGAGTCTCTTCTCAAACTAGTCTTCGCACACAACTCCAAGTCAGAGCCCCTTAGACCGACCTGTTTTACAGGCAGACTTCAACTACACCAGCAGTCATCCTCCTTATAGTTCAAGTCCGAACTCTACGAATTTGGTTGTAACAATTACAAGTAGTCTCCTTGCACGATCAAGCTTCTCTCCTCTACAAAGAGTACACACAATCTTCCTGTTGTTCTTCTTCTCTAGACCCCAATTTGTGTTTATCCAATCTCCAAAGATCTCAATCGAATATCTTATAAAGATCATGTTTATCCCAACGTCTATAGGATATCCATATCCAAAATCTGTTGCAACCAACAAACGACCAAAGATCTCCAGAATGTATCACATAATCCATGACTTATTATGTTCATCCACACGCCAACGTCTTTATCTCCAAAGATTGCATGAATATCGCTGGAGTTAGTTGCCACCAATATCCATCATTGGTTAATGAAAGATCACGATCTCCTCCAAGATCTATTTCATCTCTATCAACAATTCCTAGATCAAACAAACTCCTTCGGTGCACGTCGACTGCATGGTCGGACCCTACTGGTTTGACACCTCCAGCCCACTCTCGGCCAACCTCAACTATCGGCATTCCAGCCCTGTGCACGGTCCTCTACCACATCCTCATGCATCGCTGATGCTCGCGTGCGTTGCCCGGCAACCTCGACCAGAATATTGGAATACCGCTATCTGGCTCAGTCACACCCCAGCATTGTGCTCGCGCTCACTACCTGGCTCGGCACTCACACGCTACTCGGTATCGCTCCAATCCTCGGCATGCCGCAACTAAGTACCGCTCCAATTCTCGCCATGCTCGGTACTCGGCCTCAGCATGCTCGATCACCTGCTCATGACCTCGCTCCGCCAATGCTCAATATTGCTCATTCGTAGCTGTCTGCTGGTCATGCTTTACTCACAACCCACCATCTTGAGGTTTACTCGGTGCCATTTAGCGTTATGCCAGTAATCCTTACTGAGCCATATCCTGCTACATGCTGTCTAGCAACGATCACCGGCACACCGTGCACCATAGCTCAATCCTTGCCTGCAACTATAGCACAGGTTAATACTTGATAAGTTGTTTCACCCCTGGATAGCACCAATTATCTGTCTTGGAGAGCGGGATAACTAGGGACAACCGCCAAGCCCTATCTCCCTAGGTGTCCCACGGGCTACACCCGTAATAGTAGAACACATGCTCAGCAGGATGAGATTTATGATACTCTTTACTTTTTGAACTTGTATAACTTCGGAGATGCATGATGGGAGAAGCTTGCTAGATCTCTTTCAAATTTAAAAGTATCGAGCTGGAGCAAAACTATTGGGATTTATGTATAGATATAAATAAGATAAAAAATGTTCTCAAGTTCATCCCAAAACGTCCCCGGAGCGTAAGGTGGCAAACTCTTAATTGGGAGAAGCTGGCCTCCAAAAAAAAAATCTCATATCAAGGATCAGGCGGCATGTAAATGCGAATGGGGTTATGAATTCTAGCAGTCTCTTTTCTCTTTACAAAGTGAATAACTTCATCACCATCACATTTAATAAGGCAAAACATAACCAAGGCCTTTCACCATTGTCAACTCCAAAATCAATTGTAAGTGCATTTTCATAAGTGAGTGGATTCTCTTAGTTGCATAAATGAGTAATATTTGTTTGGTCTAAAACTTGGCCTGTCGGTCCGAATAAAATACAGTTCAGTCAGGTTCGATTAACTTGGTACTCAGAGGATCATTGTGTGTTGTTGTGCGTTTAGCGTCTAAAGTTTAGTTTTCCCATCGGCCCCAGGTTATTAAGCCATTGGCTTATGTTTTGTTCGGTTGTGTTGTGTAGATTAGTACCATGTTTGCATTGTTTTATATGTATTGTATATTTGTTTCGCGTTAGGCTTAAAGTAGTGTTTGCACGCATTTTAGACATATCTCTATCTTTCCCTCTGTCTCTTCCCCTCCCTTCTTTCTCTTTTTCTTTTTCTCTCTTTTATTTTTTCCCTTCCCTTTTCTCTCCCTCCTTTTTTCTCTTTTCTCCTTCCCATATTTTCTTCTTTCCTTTCTCTCCTTCCCCCTTTTTTCTCTTCTTTCTTTTCTTCACCTCCCTCTTGTCGTCCCCGCCCCCCCACAATTATCTTCTCCCTCCTCCTTCCTCTCCTCTCCTTTTCCCTATTCCTTACTTTCCCCATCTTCCTTCATCCCCTCCTTCTCCTTCTCCCCTCCCTTACCTTCTTCCCTTCTCCCCCATGGCCACCCCAGCTTCCTTATTATCGCCACCGCTGACGTGGGTTGGCTCATTGCCATTTGGGTCCCCTCTTTTCCTCCTCTTCCTCCCTCTCTTTCCCACCTTGTCGAAGTATGTTCTTTCCTCCCTCATTTCTTTTTGTTTTGGGCACGATCCATAATTTTTTTCATGTAGATCTATGTGATTAGACATATAGATAGCTAAATCATCATCATATTATATAAATCTAGTAATTTTCTTGTTGATTATATGATAAAAATATTATTTTTATGGTTTATGTAATTTTTTCAGTGTTAAATATAATAAAATATTCATGTCACCCTCAATTTGTAAAATAAATCGACTAAATCTACTTGATGACGGCTAAAACTTTAAAAACATTAAAACTTTATAATTTTTTAGTCGTGTGTGGGTAATCTCATTTTGTGTACCTATTTGATTGATTGATTAAATAGTTAAAATAGTAATGTTTTAATTTGTATTTGGTTGTAAAATGATTACCGCATGTAAATCTTAAGTTGATTGATAATTAACTTAATCATCTCAACGATATAAGATTATTTTAATAATAATAATAATAATATTTACATCACTTGCATGAGTTGGGCGTGACGTGAGATCTTTTAAATTTTATGGATTAAAATAGCTATGACCAAATTATCATTAAAGTTAAGTTTAAATAATTAACTTGAAATCTTAAGTTATTTTTATAATTTTTTTAAGATCTTATTTTCGATTAATGTGTCAGCTACGCAGGTATCTCGATATCTCTAGCTAGATTTAAGTATGCAGGTTGAATACCAAAATGTATTTATAAAATACCAAGATCTTTGTTTTAGCATCTTTATTGATTTATCAAAATCTTGTGTAATTTTTTATATGCTCAGCATGTGTATGAGATTGTTGTGAGATGTGTTGTGTTTAATATTTTGACTTGCATGCCATGTCATTTGCTACATCTAAGATTGTTTGTATGTCATTGTACACACGCATCATTAAGAGTTAAGTAATGGTCTATATTTGCTAGGTTGTGGAGAGTCGAACTCATTGAGCTAGGACGTGAAGCTTATCTCACGGGGTCCATTAGGATTTCTCTCTACTTGATCTTTTACTTGGCTCTATTATAGTTTTTGTATCGTAAGACATAGTTAGTGATGTTTTATTAAATCTCACTACCTACATGCCATTAAATTGAGCTTTTTGAATTGATAAATCTTTAAAGTTGGGATTCTTTGATGTAAATTTTGAAAACATGAAATCCAGATCAAAAGTCATTTTAGTGCTATTTATCAACCTTTTTTGGGCCTTATACGCATGGTATAATTTTTGAATTTTCTATGCACACGTGATGGATTAAAGTGTGACGCCCACCAAGCGTCCATGTTAGTACCCATTTGTGGTGCTTAGTTTGGCGGTGTGTATATCTTGCAAGTGCATGTTTCTCGTTGAGTATATTTTGGTCATGCAATATTCTGGTGGTTATGGTATGATTTTTCATTGAGTGTATTTTGGATATGGTGGTGATTATGGTTTATACCCTATGCTAGCATGTTACTGTCGAGCCGTCGAGTATCTCTGGTTCATATTTGTGTTTATTTCTTTGATTATGATTATGTCCTATTAGCCATATTTAAATAGTATGATGATGTGGGTGTAGTGAAGTTTTCAATTTCATGATGAAGTTTTCCATGAATGATGAGTCATCTATTTCCCAGTTTGAAAATATTTTTCCATAGTTATTTTTAGATAGATAATCTTTAATTATTTATGTATGTTTTATAAATAGTGTAGTATTGTAGGTTTGACCGAAGAGAGAAAATGATCGAGAATGACTCTTGGAGATGCTGACTTGTCTCTATTGTGTGTTGTGCTTGCTGATGTGGGACCAGTGGTCTGTTGATGTAAATATTATGTGGTGCTAATGAGTTAATATGATTACCCATGTGAAGCCAGTGGACCGTATAATGAAAATAGTATTGTGAGCTATTGAGCCACTTTGAATTCATGAGTGAGAGTTTGCGGGCCTTGAAATGCAGAGTTGTCTTGTCGTAGAATGTATGAAAATTATTATTACTAACCTGTGTTTAAGTTGTTTCGTAGACGGTATAATCTAGGGCACTCTAGTCTAACTATGTAGTGTGGGAATTCTCGAAGCCGTGAAGTCCTAGAACTGAAGGTTAAATAAAATCTTAGGTACGATAAACTTTGTTACATATATAGGTACCCAAAACGAAGAAAAACATAAGTTAAAGGAGCTTCTACACTTTGTTTTGTAGGTAGAAGGGCTCATGTGAAGACCATGAGGACCAACAACCTGAAGAATGTAAATTGCGTTATAAATGCCATGTGAATGTGATGTAAACAAAGTAGAACACCTTTGAAATCTAGAATGCTTCAGCGTGTGAAATACATTAAATGTGAATGACTGCGTGGGGATTTTATAAATTGTGAAATTATATAGGTTTGTAAAAATTTTCTCACATCCTCTCTACTGTATTTTTTTCAATATTTGAAGTTTTCTTTATAATTTCAATTCATTTATGATATCTTATTTCGATGTGCTCAATCCTCAGGAATCTCTGCATATTTTTTGTATGATTATGTGTATTTTAGATGCGCATTAGATTCTCTCAAATTTTTCGTTTTTTGACACCTCAAATAGTTAGAATTATCTTGTAGAATGATATTTTATTTTGAATGAGTAAAAACAATGGTCCAAAATTTAATATTTTGATTCAATTTGTGTTGTGAGCTGAATTGGGGTGTTATAAACAAGGCCTTTAAAATTATGTATGTAATGTGGATGTACATGGGAATAGTTTCTTCTCTCATCCTCATTAATGGTCTCTAATAGTTGTTGTAATGAGATTTGACATACAATCTCTAATAGTTGTTGTAATGAGATTTGACATACAATAATTACAATCGCTCTAATATCACTTATCCCCGCCAAATTTTAACAAATTAATTTTTTTCTCAACCTTATTAGTTATATACTTGTCGTATACATTAATTTAAGTTATGTTTCTGTTAAAAATAATGCTTATCTCTTCCCTCTATAGTACTTTGATCTTTCGTAATTTTAATATTATAAAAAATTTACAAATCTATTGGTGGTTTTTCTTATAATATATAGACTTTTCTATTATATACAAACACATGGCAATGTTTTAAATTATAATTTTCTTACAATACATACGCTTTCTTATTATACGAAGATATGTGGCAATATATTAAATTATTTACTTAGTTTAATTATTGATTGTTAATGGTTATATTATCAAAGGTTTTGTTGTTATGGTTTTTTCTGTTACAAAGTTGCTAAATATCTTAAAATGCTCAGAGTATGTAGAGGTACTATTGTTTTCTACAACTCATCGTAATTGAAACTATAAATAACGTATG
Organism: Piper betle; assembly: GCA_033002965.1. Lineage (NCBI taxonomy): Eukaryota > Viridiplantae > Streptophyta > Magnoliopsida > Piperales > Piperaceae > Piper > Piper betle. The sequence continues at coordinate 5,746 of JAURVB010007738.1, forward strand.
ATAGATAAGCTTTATAATAATATATTGAATCTTAGTTTTCCTATAATGTATAGTTTTTTTATTATATAGGAACACATAACAATGTATCAAATTATCCACTTAACATAATTATTAATGGTTATTATGTTAATTTTTTTAACAAAGTTGTGAATTATCTTGAATTGTCGAAAGTTTATGATTATCTTGTTGGTCGTGATGCAGTGGTTATGAGGGTATAGGTCGCCAAAATGTGGGAGGTTCAATAACTCAAGGAAGAAATTGGTTAAGATTGGTGTGTGATAGATTAGAGATTGATTTGAAAAAGAAATATTTACTTGTGTGGCCTCTACTATAGTTGTTACTAGGTAATTACCCGCACAGTACGCGAGACGATCGGTCATAATTTCAACTCCTAACGCCGATCGTCGGCTTCGCCCCAGCGGACGAGCGATGGCCGACGAGGTGTGCCCTCCGGGCGCTCCCAAGTACTGCTCTTCCACAACGGCCTAGTGGTCACCATGGACCCCGACCTCCGCGTCTATCGTAATGGCGCCCTCGTGGTCGAAGCCGATAGGGTCAAGGCCGTTGGCCACTCGTCTCAACTCCTCCCTCACTTCGCCCCCATGGCCGATCAAATCTTTGATCTCAATGGCCGGATCCTCCTCCCAGGTTCTCTCGTCGCTATTACGTATTTAGCTATTCATTAGTCGGTCTAATCTGTGGCATTGAAACATGAATCAAACGTGCTGTGGTTGGTTTCGTATGGCCAGGGTTTATTAACACTCATGTGCACACCTCGCAACAGCTCGCAAGAGGAATAGCCGACGATGTGGACTTGTTGACATGGCTACATGCCCGAATCTGGCCATTCGAGTCCAACATGACGGAGGAAGATTCTTTCATCTCCACTTTGTTGTGTGGCATCGAGCTCATCCACTCTGGTGTAAGTTTGTCGCATTCCATAACTTGAACTTATAAGATTGACTTAGCATCTATTAATAATAAGTAGGACGGAATGATACTTTTTCTTTACAAGCTACGCTAGTGGTATGGGATTGTCACCTCGCAGATCAGAACCTTATCGCATGCAAGAAGGATCTATTATTATGCTTGAAATAGAAGATTGCCACTGTCACAATAGAGGCCAGTCAAATTGGTCTCTTAGCCACACCTCCCGCCGAGTGTATTTTGGAGGAATCAGCTTAACGATATGGGCATTGCCAGAGATCATCGTCATTGACCCTATTTTGCAGTTTCACTAGATTGTAGACTATTTTGCAGCTTAACGATATGTTAAAGTCCCGAATCATCAGATTTTCTGTAGTTAGCAATTAGGATTATGTTCAATTTCTCCACTTTCCAGGCTCAACTTTGGACCTTTTTATTGTGTACGTAGAGATTAAGATGTTCGTGATGTGCGTGTCTTGGGGCACAGGTTACATGTTTTGCAGAAGCAGGTGGACAACATGTCTCTGGGATGGCACGGGCAGTTGAGCTGCTTGGCATACGTGCGTGCCTGACTCAGTCCACCATGGATTCCGGTGAGGGACTCCCTACAAAGTGGGCATCCTACACCACTGATGACTGCATTCAGGTAGAGCTCCTTTACACATTAGAGCATCTGGTTGTAGCTTTTTAATTCTACTATTTCTTTGGTGCCATTTGAAGTGAGCAGTTCCAAATATTTTTTGAGAATACAGTCCCAAAAGGAACTCTATCAGAGGCATCACAACACGGCAGATGGGCGCATTAGAGTGTGGTTTGGACTGAGGCAAATAATGAATGCCACTGATCGTCTGTTGCTTGAAACAAGGGATGCAGCAAAGGAACTACAAACTGGAATTCACATGGTATGTATCAATACCAGCTTAATAACACCAATTTCTTCCTCCGTAAGGTCTCTTTGTTTTGATTTGGTTGCAAACTTGCCATGGAGCTGGTGATCATAAGGACTTCATGTTATTTTCTTTTGATAACAACAGATTAACCCTGTTTTATGTTTAAAAAATAGGAGAAAAAAGGTAAGGCCTGATTCATATCCACTACTTTGTTTATGTTGTTTGCACCAAAAAGTAAGATTAATGTGAAAGGAATTAGTTGTTTATATTTGTCTTCCATCTCCTGTTCATTTGTAGCATGTTGCAGAGATAGAGTTTGAGAATAAGGTTGTTGTGGACACTCGAAAAGTTGACCATGGAACTGTGACTTATTTGGAGAAAATTGGGCTTTTACAAGAGAATTTGTTGGCAGCCCACTCTGTTTGGGTAAATGAAGCAGAGGTATATTAGTAATTTACACGTTTTACTGCTCTGATTCAGTAAGAACTCCCTTGGTCACATCTCTTATTTTTCCAGGTCAGTATGGCTTTAGAAAGCATATTTGTTTTGTCCACCAGCTGCTTTCTTTTTCTTCATTATGTTTGGATAGGATCTGCCTTTTATCTAAGTATAAAAAAATATTGACAAGATTATATAGGAAAACCTTTAACATTTCTCTATGCTTTAAGTTAATATAAATTAATTTTTAAATACCTTAAAAACCACATAATCCTCAGGTTGATTTTCTTTCAAGAGAAAATGCTAAAGTGTCTCACTGCCCAGCTGCCGCAATGCGGATGCTGGGGTTTGCGCCAATAAAGGAAATGCTTAATGCAGGCATATGCGTCTCACTGGGTACCGATGGCGCACCTTCAAATAATAGAATGAGCATTGGTTTGCTTCCTCACTGCTTTTAATTTCTTTTGCCGTTTGGTAATTTTCTTCTTTTATTGCTGCGATGACAAATAATATTGAAAGTTAGTTTTTTTTTCTGTAGTGGATGAGATGTATCTAGCTTCTCTAATTAATAAAGGGCGAGAAGCATTTAACAAAGGAGAAACTGATCCCACTGCAATACCAGGTGAAACAGTTCTGAAAATGGCAACAGTAAATGGTGCGAAGGCTGTACTTTGGGACAATGAAATTGGATCTCTTGAAATCGGGAAAAAGGTTGGAATATTTGATAGTAATGAATATGCTAAGCTGATGCCTTTTATTCAAGATTTGTGATGGAGGGTGGGAAAGATAGGGGAGTATTGAAAAGAATTTCAGAGAAAGAGTAATATCTGAGCCCGAAACTTATCCAATTGAGCTCGACATTGAAGCCTTGAAGCTGTGTTTATAATTGTATAAGTGCTAATACAATTAACTGTGTAATGGGACAGAAAAAGAAGAAAAAAAACTTGTAATAAAACCTGACTAATAATAACATTCCTAAGTCAACTTTGAACAAGAAACACAATGAAATAAAACATTTCCATACAAGCCCCTGCATCAGTTTGGCTACTTGTGTTGAATACATTTTTAGGTCTGAGTTAACAAAATGTGAGCATCATATTTCTTAATCACATATGATTTTGATCTTTTCTTCATCATATATTCTTTCTTCTATATTTCATGCCAACCAGACAAAATACTGATAGGATTTGGTTTGTGTTCTCTCAATTGCCATCACTTTATCCCTGATCTTACATAGCAATTGCTGCTGTTTCTGGAAATTTCGATCTTTCAGTTAACCATTTATCTGCTTCATGTATTTAGGCTGACCTAATCGTTGTCGATCCTTTCTCATGGTCAATGGCACCTCTTCATGATTGGTGAGAAACATTTTACTTGAATTTGATGTAGGCATGCTCTTGGTAACTCAATACTCAATATTGATTGTTTATGCACATACACGGGATTCAGCCCTTAGCAAATGTCAAACCATAAATCATAGAGCTTTGTATGCTAAGCTCTCCTTGTCCTAGGATGTTACCAGTTATATAGTTTTAACATTACATAATTTTAACAGACAATTTTGTTTTATAACGTGTTGTAATAGTGTAGAGCCTTAATGAGCAAAAGTTTAATTGCTTGCCTGATGGACTGTCTCTTCACCAGTTCACTGAATGGAGCCAATTTTATATTTTTAATGTTACACAAAATCAAAATGATTTTTCCTTTTTTAATATATTTTAAAAAAAGTGAACCCCATTGATTCCTTTTTACCATTTTCTAGCTGCGTTATGTTTGTTGATTATTATCGTATTTGATTTTGTTGGTACCTTTTCTTGATTGAAAACTTCAGCATTTCCAGCCTTGTATATTGTATGCGCTCGGAAAACATCTGCTCTGTTATGTGCAACGGCCAGTGGGTCATGAAAAATCGGATAATATTATCTGTAAATGAGGTACTCTTCAGCTTTATTATGAATTGTGCACATTAAAAATTTTATCCTAGAACATTCTACATGTAAACCAGGAATACATTCTTGAGGGTAGTACATGACAAACCGATGTTTCTTCTTCAGAATTAGATTTCCGACAAATATTTACATTTACATCCTATATTCTGCACTAAGAGTAGCTCATTGGATGCAGGAAGAAGTTTTGTCACTGGCAGCTCAAGCTTCATTAGACATTAAGGAAAGGGCTGGAATTCAAATCAAAGAGAAAATGAACTTCTTGGGATAACAGGAGCTTTCAACAACATTTGAATTAAAAAATGAGGTCATGAATAATCCACATCAACAACTGAGGTCTTGAGGGTAATGCTGCTACCGTTGTAATGTGATAACCAGGTCATGTGGTTTTTGGAAAGGATGCTAAACCATATTTCATCTATCATATGCAACTAACATGGCCGGCCAATTTCAAAATTTCCATCAGCAACTATAAATTTACACCCTTTGGCTATCTACCTGAGAATGCATCATTGGAATTAAAGCATTTGTAAATTCGAAATTTTATTCAGCTTAGACCGAGTGGGAAGCGAGCTGTAATAATGTCATTAGAGCGTGTACTTCTTGATTAGGAGGACTGAGGCGTTTGGGGTTTGATTCACAATCTGCATATGTTTGAATCTACCTAGGCAAGTGTTTGGGAAAATATTTTTATTGGTACCTGTAAATGAGGATTATAAGTTTGGTTGCTTCTCATTTAGGTTGATTTTTGACAACTGGCTATGCCTTTCGGAATCTTGATCATGACAAACAGGGGCTTGAGCGAACTACTATACTTCAAAGACTTGAAAATCGACTGGTTGATTATCAAAAGAAATACTGGTTTGTTGATTCCCATCCTCAAATATGAGCTTATGCTAGCTTTCAAATCTTTTATTTGCTTATGATCTGTTTTTCAATCCACTTCAGGAGTAGATACTGCCATAAGATTGGTTATGCTCCTCGCCGTGGGGTGAAGAAAGATAGTGATTTTGGAGTGAAAGGTAGTATTTTTCAAATTGATACAAGTGGCATACTTAGAATGATGGTATATTAGTTCTGATTCTTTCATGGGTCATCTTCAGAAGATGAAGCGGGGGTAATATACTGTCAAAGACAAGATAAATACGGTTGCAGTAAACCCTCCCGAGGGAGCCGTTGCACCCCATTGCAACATGTGTGTACTTCTAAGAAAGATCCAATATATGAGCGGAAATAAATTTATAGTTTTTAACTTCAATTAATCATTTTTCAAAAAATAATTGTGGCCATCAATCCTCTCTAATATATAAAAGGGGGAAGGTTATTGCGCAGTGAAAACTAATCTCGCAGCTTCAACAATTGCAACCCCTCACAACCAAAAGCAACTCTAAAACTGCCTATGCCAAGGGATGCACCATTTTATATAATTTCTCTCACAACATCATTTGCCTCTAGGTTCAAATGCGTGAAAAAATGTCGCCCATCAGTGTTTGCGACGCCCCCTGAGCAAATACTAGCACTTATCGGTATAAATCACACAAAGGAAGAGAGTAATTTAATTATTATAATTATTTTTTTAAAATAATACTAATTTAAATAATTTATACTAATCAGGTGATACAATAGTCTACTGTAACACTTAGACTGCAAATCCCTGGCCCCAAAGTCGGTAATAAACATTAATCTCTAACTCCTCCCGTGTAACCACAGGTGGCCCTTCCCCTGCTTCGGCGTCATGAGACTTGTTGGAGTTTGGATACACTTCATTCAATTCAAACAGTCTTGCATCACTAGCCGTCAAATTATAGCATCCACTCCCCTAATCAAGAAAAGCAGAAAGGAACGTTGCAAATACGGGGTTATGGGTTTGGTGTAATAACGCGGTCCCCTTCCTCTGCGTACACAAGTAGTGAGATAACTTGGTCTGGGTAATAAAATTTATATCATCCTTTTTGATTTTTATCTTTCCCTTTTGTGCTCTTAAGAATTGGGCATGAAAGTTGTTTGCTTGTTTTGTTTTTTTGTGATGTCGGTTTTTTGTGTTACTGTTGCAGAAGAATATGATTTTCAGGAATCCAACCTCAAGGTTCAATTATTTTCAGGTGAAAAGTTGATGCTCCCCACGCGGCCCAATGCCAATTAATAGAAGGATGAGAATGAGATATTTCGTCTGACAATATTTTTTCTTATTTAGTTTTTGCGAAAGATTTTCACTTTTTGATTGATATTGATGCGATTAGTTCTTTTTCAATTCTAATATGTTCAAATTTTAGTATTATTTATCATTTTTTCGGTTTTTGGTTATTTAAATTGTGTATTTGTTGCTATTTATCAAACTTACAAGTTAACAAAACAATTTCTCATAAATATGTATTCTTGGTAGGTACTTACGAATTTTATTCGAAAGAAAATGCTTTTAATGCAGTTATATGAAGCCATATAATTCTCGAATTGGTTATGGTCATAGCTAATCGTCAAACCTGCAATTGGTTCTAGTCATGAGCTATAATTCTTGAAGTTACGTGAGGGAGAACATATTGTTCTACATGCTACAGGTTCGTTATGTGCAACTCAAAGAGGTAAACACTTCTTTACAATTTTCTTTTTTGTTTTGCTTATTTTAGATTGCAGAAAGCTTTAAATTCATTTCCTATTCTATCGATACAGTTTTACTTGGTATTAAGCCATGCTTTTAGACTGGTACAAGTAAGAAACAACTTAGAATATCCTATATGCTTTAATAGGACCAAGATCTGCCCCAAGATGCATATTTTACAAACAAATAATGAGCTCCGTTAATTTTATTCACTTTAGAAGCTTGAATGTCAGCTTACTCTCCTCAATGTAAAGTGATACTGAAGTACTACTTGGCATGTTTTAGTAGTATGATGCTATTCAACAATTATATTTTTGGTTTCAGAACTCCTTATGACTACTTAAATATGTGAAGGAAGCAAGGGAATAAAAAATTGATCTAAATGGATATGTTTTCACAAAAAGAAAACATAAATAAAAAATTGTTTGTCCGTGAATCAATCTCTCTTTCTTTTAATTAATTATAGTACTTTTAACCTAGAATAATTTGAGATGCACCACATATATGTGTTCCATGAAAAAAATGAGTGGTCAGTTTGGTGATTAAGTTCAACCTGTCTGTTACTCCCGGGGATGATCTCATCATTCACATTTAAAAAAATTAAGTTTGAATCAATGCCGATAGCCTTATATCGCATAGATGCAGTGTTGATGTTTGCTAACTATGTAGATGATAGATGCCTGGTCTCAAATATTTGCCTTAGATATCAAAGAATCTTTAGAAACAAATCCGTCTAGAAGATTGGAAGTTACTTCGATAAAAACATAGCATAAGTATGAGTAATCAGACGGAGAAGATTTATTTTAAAAAATTTTGGAAAAAATTTTAGATATCAGGATAGTTAAATTTGAGCTTTAGTGCAATACTTGAGCATGTGGTTAGTGGAAAATTTTACATTTTTTAAAATTTAACATGAGCATATGGTTAGGGTTATTAATTGAACGAGTTAGCTCGTGAGTATTTAGTGTTTGGTTCGGCTTAACTCGACTCGAAATTCGACATTAAATACTTGAGCTCGAACTCGACTCGATAAAATAATATAATAATATAGTTATATATATATATATATATATATATATATACATATACACACACAATATAATAACAAAGAAGTGAGATAGTTGAGATGGTAAGTATTCAAGTTGATGACCTCAAAGTTGTAGGTTTAATCCATTAAACAGTTTAAGTGTATCTGAGTTTGAGTCGAATTCGAACACATAAAAGATATTCTCGATTTGTTCGCTTGATTAACACCCCTACGTATGGTTGGTGCAACGTGGACTCTCTTCTCCAAACTAGTGCGAAGGGGAGAACATGCATGAATATTTTAGATGTTTTATTTTCTGCACAACTTCAATTTCTTAATGATTAGAAGGTCAGTTTGTGGTTGCAGTTCTTTTGTCTATCATTAATTGAATACTATGATGCTATTATATATCGATGATCACAGTCATGTTCTTTGTGTGATCATCTATCTCAATGGCCCGAAGGGATTGCTTTCTACAAGGGCATTGAACTTGATACCAAAAAATTTGGTGTGCATTTTATCATCAACGTGAAACAGAAGCTTTACTTTTCCTTCATGAATTTGGAATGAAGAAGGAGCCATGTACTCCTTGGTGAGGTATCAGGCATCACATCTTAATCGTCCATAATTTGTCTCCATATTTGGATGAATTACCTTAAAAACTAAAGTGCCCTTCTAGCTGGGATTTCTATTTAAAAAGATAGAATATATCTTTGTCTTTTTAGAATATGAATAATAACCATCATCTATAATATTTGTCTAATTTGGTTTGGTTATTTACATATATTATGAAATTTTAAAGTTTGTTTATTTGCCTTACAAGAGCTTTCATTTCTCATAGTATTATTATACCTTAGATTGGTACGAAGAGAGGGGTTATTGCTTTACTCTAACAATTACTACTTGATTGGTCTATATCTCCACAATTAATTGTTTTAATATGTAATTTTATAATCGTACCCTTCATGCTCCATTAATTGTCGAGATTTGGACCAATCATATAACTACTACAACAGGTTTACTATAGCAATTGATACAACAAATCCATAGTTCCAAGAGAGGATTTTGTTTGTCACATGTCACAACTTATACTTAAAAAATTACTTTAATTGATTAAGTGGCTCTTCCAACTCTTACTGCAAGAGAAATGATGTGGACTAGATAGGCGATCTTTTCCCTTTAATTTTAATTGTTTCCCATCTCTAGCTGCGGGATAAATCATACGGGTTTTTTACAAGTTAATTGTGTGTTGCACTGTGATGTATTATTCTTTTCGGTTTACAAAATTATACATGTACAACATTTTTTTAGAGCATCGGTGAATTAGGTATAATAAACCTCTACAATTTAAACATATTTATGCCCGTTGGAAAAAATAAAGATATGGAAGAAGTATTTTACATGCTCGAACGAACATATTCTTCTACAATATAATAAAGACAATATAATCTATTATTGGCTAACTTTTGATGTTTAACATAAGATGGGCTATGTATACAATTCGTTCATTATATATGAATAATGTAATTTTATCCTTGGACATCGTGTGGGTTATTTTGCTAGTTGGCACTAAATGGGGTTGGGCCATTATACTTATAATTATTAATATTAAAATTATTATTATATATTTATATGTAAATCAAACGTAACATGAGTATAATTATTTAATTTTAAGGTGACTCATTGGTCGTAGATAATAAATATACAAAATTGGCCGAGTCCGGGCTCCTAAATAAATGCAACCAAAATTTGAATTTGATGGCAATTGATGCAACCTCTTAAATAAATATAATAATCAGTCAAAACTCGGGTGATGTGCCAATTTTGTGAATTATTTTGTTATTTTTCATTATAAAATTGTTTGTATCAGTTAATTAATGTTCTAAATAATAAACATTTTCTAAATAATAAGAAGAGAATCATAAAAATAAGAATGCGTGAATCATAAAAATAATTAAGTTCTTAATATAAATGTTAGAATTATAAAATAAAAATTAATCGATATTTTCTTTATAAGAGTATAATAATGTATTTAAGAATACATGGTAATTTTTTTAATAATATTATAGTTCATAAATCCGTCGGTGAAAAACCTAGTAAGAGTCAAACCTTCCGACTGGATACAGAGATAAATCTTCATTATCGCCATCGACCGAAGAACGGGCCCAAATCCTGGAGGTAGAAGTCCGTCCATGGATAAAAACCAAAGATAATTCCTTAAATTCGTATTCGCATACATTATCTCCTAACATAGTAAAATAATAACATTAAATCCTTTTCAGTAAATATATCTACAAATAAACCGGGAGAAGGAAAAGTTGAATCCGAACTCCAAAATGCGAAAAAATGGAGGGAAGAAAAGCCCATCTACCTAGTCGCCGCCACAGCCACCATGCTCCGCCGCCGCCGCCGCCTTGTGACCTCCGACGACGAAGACGAGGACGGAAGCGCTGACGTCGCCGCCGAATTTCAAGATCCGCCGGAATCTCCCCAACTCTCTCCCGCCGTCGCCAGCACCGTCGTCATCTCCGACGACGAGTTCGTCGACGTCGCCGACGAGCTCTCTCCCCCATTGAGCTCCCCTCCGGCGGAGGAACCAGCCGGGTGCCCCGTCCACAACTTCCTCTCCGTTGTCGGAGTTCGTCCTAGGCGGGAATGGCTCGACGCTTGCTTGTCCGGCCTTGTAGCCTCGCACGACGGTTTTGCCGGGTTGGATGTGGGCGAAAAGGCGAGGCTTTGCTTCGAGCAGTTTCTTCTTTCGGACTTCAACTTTTCGTCGTTGGGAGGGCTGCCTTCGGGCGTACATTCAATGCATAGTGTGGAGCTCGCTGGGCCATTTGTTTTGCAGGTTCATTTCCATGTGGTTTTCGTTTTTTGTTTGCCTTTCTTGCAACATGTTGTTGGTTTTAACCTTGTTCCATGCTTGCAGCATTCTTGTAGAAAGAATTAGCTGATGGATGGAATCTGGATTGTTAGGCAGATTTTATTTTAATTTTAATTTTTCTATTTGCAGTTCCAAATTCCTGCTACCGAGAAGAAAATGTGTTTTTTTTTTGCCGAGCCATTTGTTTGATTTATTTGTTCATTTCGTATGGATTGGTGGAATTGTGGCAATTTTATAGGTAGATATAGATAGAGTTTGTGTTAAGCAGAAATTGTTTTGTTTGGTTCATGTTCTATTTTCGGTTTCCAATACTTGGTACTGCAAGTCTTATTTCAAGGAAAATGAAGCGTTTGGGGGAGGCTAGTCATTCACTTACATGTCGTTTATTTGTGATGGGAGACGTTTCCTCTAGGTTGATGGAATTGTAACACTCGTGTTGTTTTATATCAGTTGATGGATAGAGTGTCTGTTAGAGGAGAACATGTTTGTTTTCCAAGCGCTATTTGCAGATTATTAGAGCCCAGAAATTATGGTTTTTTTTTAAGAAAATTTAGTGCTCAAGGAAATGGATTCATTGACCTGCATGTTTATTTTACTTATGAGGGTGGGCGTTTCTTACAGGTTGATGAAATTGTAAATATCAGTTTGCCACTTAGAAATAGATATCAAGAATCTGCTGCGGGATTGAAAAGGTGCCTCAAATTGTGCATGACTGATGGTGTTCAGAGAGTTTTTGGCATGGAGTATCGCCCTATTAAACAACTTGAAGTTCTTGGCCCTGCGGGATTGAAGGTTAGTTATTTTCGTTGTAACCTTTGTTAGCAAATGAATTTGATTGAGGAAGATTTTTGCATATCTTATGCTCATTTGGTGCCTGGGAGAAATGTATTGTTTAGGAATATAGCAAGTAGGTTATTAAAGCTTAGAAAGCTGTAATAGGAAGATGAGAGAATGAAGAGGATGATGGAGATAACGTGAAGAAGTAAATAGTGGAATCCATTCGATTACCTTTCATCTTATTAAATAGGAAACTATGCAGACTTTTAAAATTCAAATAAATGGCATTTTCTAAATACACTCTAACAACTTAACAACCGTACTAACTTTTGGAGAACAAATCAAATGCTGAAATAATTTATATAATGCATTCACTAAATGATTTTACCTAGTACTGAGCCTGATCACTTCATCAACTTTCCCTTTTTTTTATATCTATATACTTTCATTGAGAAATTTTTAGCCACGCCTGCTTCCTGCACCCATTGCCATGTCTGTTATTTCAGGCTTTGTAAGTGGGCTATTTTTGTTTTTCCCCCGTTTTCTTCAAAAAAAAACTGCATGGATCTGTAGGAAAAACTGAAAATAACTGATCTATGAAGCCTTAAATTGCCCACGGCGTGGGATGCATGGAAGTGAGCATGGCCAAAAATTTTCTCTGACAACACTGTTCCTAAGATTTTTCTTATGTGACTTAAGTATTTCAGAGTAAGCAGTCAACATGTTGGATCTACTCTGACTGCATAATATAGCCCTTTCAGTTTTTAACAGCCAAGTAGAAGAGAAAAAAAATCAATTGAAGAACTTGTTTTTTGTTTCTAATTTCAATTTGGAAATATTGCCAGTTGATTTGGATTGTTAAGGGAATTGGTTCTCTGTCTTTATTGATGTCACTAAATATTTAACAAAATGTCTTCTGAATGTTTTTTTCCTTTTTCTTTTTGAAGGTTTGCGTCTGCAATGTACATATACGTCGTGGGCTTCTTATGCTGGTTCCAGAAGTTCTGGAAGTGCTTGGAGGATCAGTTGCAAGTTTGGACACCGCAAGAAAAAGACTTGTTGAAGAAGTAAACAAACCGCCCAGAGGCAAGAGGTAGTTGCACTATTTGTTATTTTGGTTCAATGCTTGGAGAATTAGAAAACCAACAGTCCATGTGCTCACATTGTATAATATTTTCATTGGGTTTTTTAGAAACCGAAGTGAAGATGCTCTTTCCTTTGCTACTAGAGCTCGAATTGCTGCTTGGTCAGATGTTAGCCATTCTCCTGCTGGAATAAATAACTCATACGAGGCTTCTAATCTGCAACAGCCAAGAGAAGGTGAATGATCGAACCATCTAATTCTTTATGCCAATCCCTTTTTTTGGTTTGTTTGTGAAATGTTCATTATTTCCCTAGAGAAGAATAGGCCATAAATCAATGAAGTGGCTTTGTCAGAAATTCTTTCATCCTGTAAACAATGACTGTCTTTGATTTTTTTTTGTTATCTGTTTTTGAAGCTTTTAGGCCTCCTTCCTATGAAAATGCTACAGCCATATCGAGGGAAGAGTATCTGGTTCAAAATGGTGGATATGTTGCTGAATCTCCCATACGTGTTCCAGCAAATGATCCCAGTTTGAATGGGGAGACTATTTCTGGACAAAGCAATGCATCAAATGTTCAAGCTATCCCATTCTCGAGGATTGCACTAAACAGTACATCGTGTGCAATGCCACTTATAGATGAAAGGGGCTCAAGGGAAGAACTTTCTGTTTTTAATCGAAATCCTGGTGTTGAGAATAGGTCATCTCAAGATAATTGTTCTATGGACAGTTTATCAGATACTATCAGTAATAGACCTGTTTCTGTATCTTGTCAAACTTCAAGTGACGGAAGGATTTCAGATGGTAGGCCTTCATTTATAAATGGTGAAACTTTGACTAATAGAAAGAATGTAGACCATTTTCAAGCCTCCAAATCGAAATCAGATTGTGGACTTTACTCAAATCAGGATGCTGTCCTTACAGCTTCCGATCCAGCTGTCATGAGTCATGAGCATGTTGTTGCTTGTGGCCAATCTTATCATTGTGCCTTAGATGAAGTAGAAGTTCACAGTGTTGGAAAAGCTGAAAGTTTGGCCATATCACAAAGAGAGGAAGAGATTCCTTTTACATACTTGGCCTTACTGCAAGCAAAGTGGACTTCAGTGGGTTATTCAACGAACTTTGTTCGGGGAAAAATTAAGGTAAAACATGTTTATATTATTCAGGTCCATCCTTGAAAAGGACTGCTTCCATCAGCTGAAAAGTTTTTGAACATTTGCAGTGTTTTTTGACCGGTGTAAAAGGCTTTCAGTTCAAACAAAGGAGTAAATATGAACTTCAGGTTTATGTAGACGATGGCAGTCTGATTTCTGAGGTTTTAATTGACCACGAGGTGAATTTTTGTCTCTTAAGGAGCAATATCAGCATGTTGTTGGGTAGCTCGGTTCTGAATACTAAAGGTTTTTTTAATTTTATCCAGGTTGTAAAGAAAGGCATAGGCTATTCTCCAGAGGAAGTGACTGCTGCTCTTTCATCATCAGACAAAAATGTTTCAGTTATGATGAGGGAGAAGATGAAGCAGTACCAGCTCTTTCTGGCAAATTTTGAAGTAAGTCTCATGATTTTTTTTCATATATATATATATATATACATATTTTTTAAAGCTAATTGTATTTGAAGTCATACGTTGAGGTGTTCTTCTAAGAGGATTTGGTTGTCATCAGTGCAAAATATTGAGATAAGAAACAGGTCATTCATATTTGGGTTGGAATTTGTTCATATTATTAGCATTTAGAGATTTATAGCAATTTATTTTCTGACTTTTTCAATTTTAGAGATAACATTTGTTGTTTCCATGTTCTATTTGAATTACAATTAGTGTGAGCCACTAAGGGATAAGTTTCTTGGACTTTTGAACACGTCTCCTATATTATATAAGCAGGTTTTGTTCATATAGAGTTATTGCTTACACATGGGTGTTTCATGTTTCTCTATCTTTTGGCCGTTTTCCTGCATTTTGTGTAATTATCTTTCCTCGAGATTTGTCGAAGTTGTTCCATTTGGTGTATTCTTCAATTATCTCCAGCTTTTCATTAGGATCCATCTTCCTTGTTGTGTAAATGTTTGGAATTTCTTTGTTGATGTAGTTGAGACTTTATTTGACTGATTCAACTGTCCTGTTCTTTTCTTTAATTTGGCTGCCTTAATTTTGTTATGTTTTTTGTAGGGAACAATGCTTGTTGAAATCAATAGACAATTTAAAGCCCCAGTTGCTCGGGAGATTAGCCAGGGTTGTTCATCATCTGATTTAAAACTACTTTTTTCAAGAATCAAATTCGGCAGTTCTTCTAAAACTGTAGCATGTAGCAAATTAAATCCAATTGATTTGTCTCCTTGAGAGAAAAAGTAACCATTGTAAGTCTGGTTGAATGATTGTTGACCTTGGCCAACTCAGCAAGTTGGTGGAGATGCAGAACGCAATTAGAAAGGTGGATCAACTCTGTAATGAAAGCACCAACTATTGGCCATCATGAAGATTAGCAAGAATTAGATGACATTCCCTGGCCATAAAGCAATGAGCTTACAGACAATAAGCTTACAGATGATGGGCCGTTGAATTCTTCTTGGCAACATTTGTGCTTGAAGGTGCTGTGCAATACTAAATGGTCGGTGGTGATTGCTGTATATTTGTTGACGTCAGAGCCCGTTATTTGTTCATTCACTATGTTTGGCAAATTTATAAAGGATAGATGAACAAAAACACTGGATCCAACCCCTTTCATATCTGCTGACCCAAGTATTATGGATGAACTCGTCTGCCAAGACCGTGTTTGTGTTAGCTATTAACCAGCTTTGTGTAAAAGAGTAGGAAGCATGAAAGGTTGAAATTGAAGCTGTCGCACCTGGAAGAAGCTGTTTCTGCAGAAGGCTTATGTCGAGTCTTCTAATGTAAAAGCTGAGCAAACTGGCTCGAAGTTTGGCCTTCATCTGGGAATCCATCAAATTATATCTTGAAAGGAGATCCAATGAAGTAGTGTGAAAGAGGGAGAAGAGAAGGATGAAGGGATGCTCTACTTAGTTGAGAATGATTGTGTTCTTATGTGAAGAGATATTCGGATGCAGTCATGGGCTTAGATGATGTTTGTTTTAGTGGAATGCATTAGTTTGATTATTGTCAATTGATTCTTTCATTGCTTCTCTTCCGGATTTCATTACAACCCCACTAGAAAGTTCAATAGCAAATGGTATTTGGAGCATAGTTGCAAAGATTGGAATAGGAATTGGGATCGGTTTTCAAGGGAATTGGAATTAGAATCGGAATTAGAATTGACCTAAATTGGATAAGAATTAGTTTAGTTGAATCGATCTAAATTGGTCGTATATAATAATTTGAAAACTCATAACATAAATATATAAAAATTAGATATTAATGTCATTTTGATATTATTGTGTGTATTATATTTTATAATATTTTTTAAGATTTTTTTTGAATTATTTAGAGTTAGTTATTATTTTTGACTCCCGTCAGACACGAGTCAAGTTTTAATTATGAGAATGCCACCACGGGTATTTCTTTCCCTTTCACCCGTTCTCTCTCGCATCCGCCCTCCTTCCCCATCGCCGTTGCCACCATGCCCCCCTCCCCCAGACTTGCCCCTCCCTGCCCTGTCAGCCTTGCCCCGCCCTGCGCCCATTACGCCCCGCCTCCCCCAACCAGCCCCGCCCTGTCCCTCTCCGCCGCCACTACCCCACCATGCCTCCCCCTCCGGTTGAGCCCTACCTCCCTACGCCCCCAGCCTCACCCCTTTAGATCCTCCCCCTGTCGCCTAGTCACCGCCCCTGCCCCCTACCCTGTCGTCGCTGCTCGTCGTATATCGCCACCGTCCAGAATCAGCCGATTTGGGCCGATTCTAGAATCGGCTTGAATCGGCCGATTCATGGACCGATTCAGATAAAAAACCGATTCCAAGTGGTTTTTTGAATTGGTTTTCCTCTTTAGAATCGGTGGAATCGGCAATTTTCACAACATTGATTTGGAGTGAAAGAAATCTGAAGTCTACCTTAAAATTAGAGCACTTGCATTTGTTGACATTGTCTTACATCTCTTTAAAAAATAGTTGACGTTTTGTATATACGTGGGTTTTATTATTATTATTTTAGATTAAAACTTATAAATTTATTTTCTCGTGGTATTAAAGGCAACCTAGGGCTCCTATGTGTCTTCAATGCCCATCTCTATTGTATTGGTAATTACATGGCTTGTCTAAGGTGCGGATGTAAGGGGAAAGCCTAATATGACTTGCAATGGAAGGGTGTGTTAACATCATTGTTCTTCGTTCTTATGACATTGGTTCATAGGTCTTCCAAAATAATAAGTCATTTTGGCTTGGAGCCCGTGGAACGGCTTTCTCCTAATTGTTTCTGGAAGGCGTTATAGTTAGTACACCTTCTAGCTTAATATATATATATATATAGTTATACTTTTCTCGAGATAGTTAATTCACTTTCATACGAGGATCTCAACTTCAATTACAAAACTAGAATTTTGGTGCAAGTTAGATGTGAAAATTGGTCTTTGGACTAAGAAGAAAATAGTGAAAGCATGCTTCTTTGATCCTTCCTATCCTTAGCATGTAAGTAATCTTTTTGGAAACCTTTTAAGTCCCACTCAGATCTACTGAATATTAGCCACTTATAATGTTTCACTTTGTCTCCGTCACTTTGAAAATGAGGAGAAATTGCACTTTCACCCGGTTCATGCGCACTTGTGAACTTCACAAACAAACGAGGGATTCAATGCATTTCAAATTAGGTAGTACCTTTTCTGGCCTGAGGTATAAAGATTGCTTTATTTTGGAAAAAGAAAATTTATAGGTTTGAGTCTTTGACATAAAAAATGCTATTAGATGTACTATCGTCAACTTTTCAAAATCACTCAATTATAAAATCCAAAATCACTCGTTTACCAATCGATCAACTTTTGAAAAATCACCCTCTTTGAACATTAATACCATTTGATTTTGATTTTTTTCTTTAATATCAAAGGTGAACACTTTGATATATTTTACTCGGGCTTCAAGTTAAAAGATGTATCGCTCTAGAGTTTTATTTCCATTAAAAAGAGACGTACCAAGGGGGATCAGGGAACTAGAACCGTTAACCGCAGTTTAATTACCAAGGACCTCATGTTGGGAAGAGGAAAACTTCCTAGTTACCTCTCACAAATACATAGAACGAGTAGAAATCTCTTCCAAGGTCCCATGTAACATTCTTCATATCAAGGAATTCTACATAATTTTGAAGCCCATAATTTCTAATATCTTGTGCAAAAGTTGGCCTACCTTACACCTGAACCTTATTATAGTCACTTCAGAAAAAAATTGTAGTTAATTGAGGTTACAGTTTTCATGATGATGGCAGCTGCAAAGTGTATTTAGCGATGATAACATGGTTATTAATGTTAATTTTTTTAATTTTTTGTTAGTGATTATTAAACGACCTGATATATACATAATGTGGAATGAATGTTACAATGGATATCGAGTTAGAACTGGAGGCATAAGTGAACTAAAACGAAGTACTAATTAACAACTTTCTTTTTTATTTAAAAAAACAAGGGCATGAGTGATGTATAATTTATCAAAAAAACAGCCTATATTGATTTCCTTTAAATATATATTTATATGATGATAGTGGTAATTATTATAAGCTAGTACTATTTCTATTTAACCTAACATATAACGCAGAGCAGTGAAAGCTGAGGCAAAAACATTTTCGAGAAACATGGGGGAATATACATGAACTATAACCAAGGAGACTTTGGATGATCTCTCCCAACTGGTGTCATTACATTGGCAGCAAAATATTTACATCAACGTTGCCAAATAAGCCTCCATTGATGCATGTACTCTAATCTACTTGAATAACTTCTACTGCATATTCACTGTTTTAAGGTTCTTTTTCATGTCAACCTCCAGCAGCCAGTAGCTTGGCTTCCATTCTTCTTTGCTCATTCACTCTGGCCAGAAAGGCCTCTATTCTTGTGTTCAATTCATCGACTACATGTATAGTACCACTTTTTTCTTTATCTTCAACCTCTCTCCCTACTACTTGTGAACCTTTTTCCCCATCATCTTCCTCTTCCTCCCTAGCATCTTCCCATGTTTCTAGTTCATCTCCCATTTCGTCATCTGATCCTTTGTTTTTCTCACTTACCTCAACATGACTTGCATGAGCCATCCTAGTATTATTATCCAAAATCAAATTCTCAGCCTGGATCACCTCTAATTTTTCAGTGATTTGCATGCAGGATTGCCTTCGCATCGCCTTCTTCTCGCGCACGTACTCACCATACATGTCCCAAGATTGAGAAGTTGGATTTGGACATGAAACACATTTGGACACCCCCACCAGTATGATCACAATCACATTGCACACAACAAACATAATTTTTGGCTGTATGACATAAGAACTAATGCCAGGAAGAGTGACAAGGAAGAA
Source organism: Piper betle (assembly GCA_033002965.1). NCBI lineage: Eukaryota > Viridiplantae > Streptophyta > Magnoliopsida > Piperales > Piperaceae > Piper > Piper betle. The sequence continues at coordinate 24,754 of JAURVB010007738.1, forward strand.
GGCATTGACACCCGAAACAAGCGAGTGGAACCAGGCTGATTTTGATATCAAGAGAGTGAGGGATAGTGCTGTGACACAGTAATGGAAGAGACCCTGCATGAAGTGAGATCTCTTATATTTATTCATGGCTCTAATCTTCTCTAGCTTGATAGGATCCATACCTATCTAATTTGGCCAATTAGGAAGAGATGGTATAGTACTTCTGTGACTATATATGTGTACAGGAGGGAGAAGTTGGGGAGTGTTGATTTTGGACAAGAGAAAGAGAAGGGAGAGTTTTCATGTTTCTGAACTTAGAGAAGTAGACGAAGCAGCTTTATATAGGAAAAGAAAGGAGAGGATGAATCAATAAAATCAGCTCCCCAACTTTAGATTTTTCTTTTTACTAGTGGCCTCTTTTCTAAAAAGCAGATGTGGGTGTCTTTTAGTTAATTATTTGGTTATATGTGGGTTTACTTTCCCTAATCTGATTAAAATTTTCTTCCACCTAGGTACTACATATATGATAGCTAGCACTGTTCAAACAAATTGTGGTGTTGAATGTGTGTATGGATGTGCGTTAGGGTAACCCCCCCCAAATGGAGAACAAGATGTTAAGAGTTGAAATCAAATAGAAATACAGGATTGGTTTCAAGACAAGTGGCTTAAACAGTGGGTGGGAAGGTAATGTAACTCTCACCCTTTTGTAGGGGAGCGGCTTTACCTTTCTTCACCTCTTCTAATAGGTGGCATGTGTCAAGAAAGAGGGAAAGAAAAAGTGCTTCTTCTAGTAATAATCATATCTTGTAAAATAGTTGCAAAAGTACTAACACCAAATCTGATTGTTGAAGCCAATTTTTGAAGAGGGATTCATTGGAAATGGTTGATTGAGGGCAGGTAGCGGCCAATCGTCCCACCTATAATTGAGGTCTTTTGCAAAAGGTTTTGCCCAAGTAATATTTGAGGCTTTGAGTGGTTTCTTAACGACGTCCTTTTGATTTCATTCTGTTTCCAAAGTCACGGAGTTGGGAAAGAAAAGAGTGAAGTTTGGCTGCTTTATTATTTCTTGAAAAAAACAAAATGGCCGCCTCTCTCCAAGAAATTTGAGTTGGTGCTGTAAAGTTGAGTTTTGCTTTTTTTTATAATAATTTAAATCGGAAACCAATCCATCCAGCCACTGAAATTTTCCTCTAAATTTGGAATTCTTAATCTATATATACACACACCATATTTTTTTGCCCAAAGCTCCCTGCACCGCCATCAACAAACCGCAGCCTCTTTCAACGCGACAAGAGTCCAAGAAAAAGAAAAAGATGAACTCTCTAGTCTCAAGATCCATAGAGAACACAGGAAAATTTGGCAAACAAGTCACTCTTTTTGTATTCCAATTTTTCCAATACTATTACTGTATATATATTACAAAGAAGTGAAGCAGTATTTATATGTTTTGCATATTATGACTCGTGGTACTCACTCGCTACGACACTGACACTAACACACCATGACTCACTAAAACCGACATTCAACCTACCCAATATCATATTCTGACAAATACACATTTCATACAGCCTTTATTCTCAATTGAATTAGAGTGGCCTTTTCACACACAACATTCAATAATATTTTAGGCACTTGGAGACTTTGTTGCCCTTTCAAATTCTCATAACATATTATGTAATTTAGAAACTTCATCATCATTGGTAATTTATAGCCCAATGATCATTCATAGTCAAAACTCAATAGGTAAAAGCTTTATATGAAACAGGTTCACTCACTATGAGAGCTGGTTTGTTAGCTCACTCACCTACGCAGCGAAAATAATTTTTTTTTAATAAAAGAAAAAAATCGCTCTTGAACTTAAAAATGCATAAGCCTAGTGTAGATACGAATACATCGGTTCAAGAACAATAATAGTACACAAGGACGACGTGTGCGCTCTGAACATAACAACACATAACAGTAGTGGAGAACCAGCTACAAATTACACCAGATAAATTTCAACTCACTTTGTTGGGCGTGACAGTTCACCCACTTTTTTCCTTCGCTTTGATGCTATCTTTGTCATTCCTTCCGTTAAACCTGCGGAGTTGCTCCCTCACAAACCTCTCGTAGATGAAGGATGCTCCCCTAAACTGGGGTAGAACTAGCCAAGCTACAAAGGTCACCTTCATTTGGTGCCAAATTGGAATCCTAATAAATAATACTCCACATTTAAATTTCCATACTTGAATTAGTTCCAAAATCTAATTATATATTAATTTAATCAAAACCTAGATACTCCTACCCATATATGACACTACACAGTAGCTAGGATTCCCACATCCTGATAAAAGATACTAACTAATTAATTTGAGGGTCATGTCCATAAACAATTTGGCCCGACCATCTTATGATGGTTATAATTCAAATGATAAAAGTATTAGTGTCAAATTATATTATAACCAAGGTAAAATTAATTTCACCACTTAGATTGTCTTGAATCTAGCTACGATGTACTTTGCGCATGTTAGGACCGACACAACTTTGTAAGTTAATGTTATTATTATTATCCTTATATTATTATTATTATTATTATTACTATTATTATTATTATTATTATTATCATTATAATTAATTATTATTATTATTATTATTATCATTATTTCTGTTGTTGTTTCACGTTGGCTGTACGAATCAATGATTGAATTTGTTATCTTTTTTATATTGTTAAAATATCTGTGATTTAGTATTGCTCAAATATGACTGACCATTGCAAGACGGGCAGCAGGACCATCTCCATGAGAGTAAGAAAGGAGTAGAGGATCCAATAAGCCAACCACTGCTCGACGTCAACCTTGGTCGGCCTCTCGATTGCCACAACTGATGCATATCTGCATGTATGATCACCACCAATATTGATATTCCAAAATAATATACATTAAACAAAATTTCTTGGTATACGTGTATCTATCTATGTACTTATTTACTTACAACGGATATAGCAACATCACAGAAGGCCTACAACGACCACAAGAATCACCAAATCAATATTAGTCCGAACTTAACTTCCAAAAGAAACCAATAAATTAAAACCAAGAAAAGAGAGATCACCCGGCAAGGGAGTTGAGATATGTGAGGAACGTCCAAAAGTGGCCCATATTATTGTTTGACATATCCACAGTACAGGGGAGGAAGGAGGAAAGCTAAGAAAAGGAGACGTGAACAGAGATGTGCAAGGAAGGAAGAGGAAAAGATCGGATCAGAGGTGGTTATTATAGAGAAGACAAAGTAAAGAGGAAAGGTGGCGGAAGGAGAGGTAGAAACGGTTGCTGCCTTCAACGTGGCGACGATGCACACTAAGCACCGGCCATTGAAGTTAAAGCTTTTTCACTTGGGAACGTTCTTTAAACTAAGCATCTTTTAATGTTAATGAATGCCCCTTTTTCGTTAATCAATGTTTTTTATAGACTCGGTGAAGGTGGCCTGGTGCTTCGCTCCCCTTGCAAGTAACAGAGATGGCGTTTACTTTCAGACAGATTTGTGTTGATCATCAATGCAACGAAGAAGCAAAAAAAACTGATCATTATGAATGCCTTGTCTTCGATTACGTGTTAAATGTAGAAATCAACGCCTTGTTGGCTAATTGCCAGACATGAAAAAGAAAATGTTTTTTTAAAATTTTTTTATCAATAAAAATTTATATTAAAAAATTAAAATCGCATTTTAATAAAAGCAATAATTAATCAAAAAATAAAAAATTATTCACTATAATTTATCGCTTAATTTAATTAATGTTTTTCTTGCCTAATTATTTATATAATAAAAAAATAATTGGAGCTAGGAACATGAAATTTTTATAAACAGTTTCATATACAGCATTTTAAAAATTTAGGTTAAATTTCTTTTATGATCAGCAATAAAATATATAATTTAATATAATATAAAAAAATTAAAAATAACAAACAATGCTTGATTTAATTTAAGAAAAAAAACCAAGTAACGAGCTTTAAAATAAATTTTTGGCCAACTGGGCCCAAGCAGCTGGAAGATATATGTTCGAAAAATATATATTGGCCAGAAAAATAATTTTTTAGAAGGTCTTATAACAAATATTAGTAGTTAGACCTAATAAACAACTAAATAAATATAAATTAAAGTACGCATTTATTCTTGAAATAATAAAATTTTCATAAATATACTTAATAAGTAAGTGATTTCGGAAAAGATGATTGGGGCTTAAAGAAATATTAGCTAAGGTTTTCTAACAGATTATCACACATTGGTCGTGCCATCTCTATCTCAGACGCACCAGATCCAACTTTTTTTCATGATTTAAAACCTTACAAATCGCATGCCCAAAAAAAACTTACAAATTATCAGAGATTTGTAATTTTATTTGTTATTTTTTATTTTTGTTTTTCAATGTCATTAACTTAGCCTCGTTGGCACTGCAACAGCATTTACGTTATGACAGCACTACAGCACGGTGCATTGACTTCACTCTTCAACCACTACAGTGAGCAATACTTTACCCCCTTTTACATATTTCATCTCTGTCCCATTGTTTCTCCCCTCCAAAACCAAACCAAATCAAGTAGCTAGAGATCTCGAAGAAAAGAGACGAGTACTAGTGATCAGATGGCTGGCACTCACTTCTTTCTGCTCTTCATATTCTCACTCTCTCACTTTGTAGCCTCCCAAACACCTTCTTCAATCCAGAGTAAGTGTGCTAACGAAATCACGAAGGTGACGACATGTTTGCAATTTGCGACGGCGAAGGCGGAGAGACCGTCGGAGGAATGTTGCACTGCAGCAAAGAGCATGAGGAGAAGTAACCCTGTCTGCATGTGTTATATCATTGAGGAAGTCCACCAAGGAGCTCCCACTCTCAAAGACATGGGCCTGCAGGTTGACAGGTTGCTTCAACTTCCCTCCCAATGCAGCATTCCTAATGCAACTGTTAGTGACTGCCCAAGTGAGTACATTCATTCATATCTCGATCGATTGTTGCTTTTTGATCAGTTTGGTAATACTGATAAATTGAGCTAAAATCTTTTCTGGGCTCCAGTTCGTAGTTGGTATGGTTTTGTTGGGGGAACTATGGACAAAAAAATCCCAATTCGCAAAGATCGCAGTCTCAATATGGTTCAATACAGATCATAACTTATACTAAAGCCTATATATGTCAGTTTCATATTAATTAACTCAATATGGCTCGCCCATAAACTTACTATTTTTAATATATATTTACCATGAGGATTTTGTATATATGATTCTATAATTCTATTTACTAGATTAGATTGCCTATATATCTTGTCGTGAAGTGCATATTATATCGCTAACAGAAGTAATATTGTTTCCTAGTTTTTTTTTCTAGTCAAAACAATTGCAGTAATTAGTTGTATGTTTGCCTTAGTTTGAAGCGGTCCTTGGTGTCTTATTTCCTCGCACTGATTGTAACAGTAATAACTTATAAATCCGACTCAAAGCATTTTTTATCTTCCTATGTGTTCTTTGTATTTTATGTTTTAAGAGGATGCTCAAGTCACCATGCCAAGGAGTTATTGATCTACACTAAGATAAACCAACAAATTTATGTACTTTGATCCGAGTAATGCTATACCTGAAAACAAGCAATAAATTATACAACTCACGTAAATAATAAAACAAAACACAAGCTAATACCCACAGGATAAAAAAATGTGAGAGAGAAGAAACACTTTATTGCTTGAATTAAAAAAAACACAACCGGTGGTAGCCTTAATATAGGCTTTAATCTAACGAGTAATACCTAGAAAGTAAGAAGTGGTTTTGCCCACTAAACTAAACATGTGTGCAGCCACTCTTCTTGTAGAATAGGAACTACAAAATAACAAATTGACTAAGTCATTCCAACATGTGCAACAACTACAACGTACTCCATACAAACTAGGACAACTCCTATTTTATTAAAAAATAAATTGACTTATTCAACATTCCCTCCCTCAAACTGGATGATGCACACAATTAGTTTGAAGGAATACAATCCTCCTTTAATGGGCAAACACTAAGCATCTTTCTTAATTTCTGAAATGTTGGGATTTTGAGAGGTTTGGTAAATATATCAGCCAATTGATCTTCACTTCTGCATAAAATTAGATCAATCACTTCATCCTTTGTAAGATCTCTCAAGAAATAGAAGTTCACGTCAATATGCTTGCTTCTTCCATGTAGCACAGGATTCTTGGATAATTTGATTGCTGAATTGTTGTCACACATAATTTTTGTAGCTCCTGGTGGCTTGAATTGTAGCTCCTCAAGAATTCTCTTTAGCCAAATAGCTTGACAAGCACAAGCTGTAGCAGCAACAAATTCAGCTTCTGTACTTGACAAAGTGACAATTGGTTGCTTCTTGGAGGACCACGAAATTGCACCTGTCCCAAGCATAAAAGCATAACCTGAAGTGCTCCTCCTATCATCTTGATCTCCTGCATAATCACTGTCAGTAAATCCTAGCAAATTGGACTTTTCACCTTTCTTGTAGAATAGCCCAAAATCTCTAGTTCCTTGCAAGTAACGAAGGATTCTCTTGGCAGCTAACAAATGCATTTCTATAGGATTCTCCATATATCTGCTGATTAGACTTACAGAATAAGTTATGTCTAGTCTTGTCGCAGTTAGATACATCAAGCTGCCCACGATTTGTTTGTAAAGAGTGTTGTCGACCCTCTTCCCTTCATGATCTTTATGTAGCTTTAAGCCAACTTCAACTGGAGTGCTTACAGGATTACAATCCTTCATTTGGAACCTGTCTAAGATATCTCCCACATATTTCTTTTGAGAAGCAAAGATCCCATCACCTGACTGTACTACTTCTATGCCAAGAAAGTAACGCATCATACCAAGATCAGACATTTCAAACTCATTCATCATAGACTTCTTAAATTCTTCAAACATGGCATCACAATTCCCAGTAAATATTAGATCATCAACATACAAGCACACAATGAGCATTTTTCCTTTATCCCCAATCTTAACAAACAATGTATGCTCGTAGGGACATTTTGAAAAACCAGCTTTAAGGAAATAAGTCTCAATGCGACTATACCAAGCCCGTGGAGCTTGTTTTAGTCCATAGAGAGCTTTCTTTAATTTGTAAACTTTATGCTCATTTCCAATTTTGACATAGGCAGGAGGTTGATCAACAAATACCTGTTCATCCAAGTACCCATGCAAAAATGCCGATTTGACATCTAGCTGGAAAATAGGCCAATAATTCTGTGCTACCAATGCAACCACCAATCTGATTGTGTCATGTCTTGCAACTGGAGAAAAAACCTCATGTATAATCAATCCCGTATTGCTGCTTGTAACCTTTGGCTACCAAGCGTGCCTTGTACTTGTCCACTTCACCATTTTCTTTCAGCTTTGTTTTGAAGATCCACTTTACAACAATGGTTTTGTGTCCATTTGGAAGCTCAGATAGCTCCCAAGTATCATTTCTTTCAATGGCATCAATTTCAGCATCCATCGCTTTTCGCCATTTTTCTTCTTTGACAGCACTCTCAGAAAGTTGTAGGGTCATAGTCTGCGAACAAAGCAAAGTGAGTAATTGGATCTTCAATTCCAATTACCTCATAATCTTCCATCCAAGCTGGTCTTCTTCTAACACGGCGAAAAGGTTGAGCTTCTTCTTCACTGACTTCAGCCATTGGTGGTAAATTCGCAATGGCTATGGGAGTTGAACTTTCAGGCATAATAGATGTAGTTGTAGAGGTTGGACTTTCAGACATCAGAGGTACTGAAATTTGCTCTTGTTCATCATCATTATCATAAAGGACTCGAGTAGGCTGCTACCTATTTCAATCCCAAGTAGCCTCTTCATCAAAGAACATCCTGCTGATCACAATCTTCTTTGTTAGTGGATTATATAATTTATATGCTTTGGATGTACCACTTACACCAAGAAAGACATATTTTTCAGCTTTGTCATCAAGTTTCTTCCTTATCTAATCTGGGACATGAGCATATGCAATGCATCCAAAGATTCTGAAATGATCCACATTTGGTCTTCTCCCACTCTAAGCCTCTTCCAATGTCATGTTTCGAATAGCAAAGGTTGGACTTCTGTTCAAAACATGAATGCTCCAGTTTACTGCTTCTGGTCAAAAAGTCTTTGAAATTCTTCCTATTCCCAGCAGGCCTCTTACCATGTTGAGAATGGTTCTATTTTTCCTTTTTGATACACCATTCTGTTGTGGTGTATATGCAGCTGTAAGTTCTCTTCGAATACCCTGCCCTACACAAAAATATTTAAATTCTATTAAGCAATATTCACCACCACGATCTGTTCATAGGCTCTGAATTTTCTTTCCTGTTTCATTCTCCGCACGAGCTTTGAAGTTTTGAAATGTAGAGAAAACTTCTGAGTTTTCCTGTAAAAAATAAACCTAAGTTTTTTGGAAAGATCATCAATGAAGGTAATGAAGTATCGTTTACCTCCATTAGAAGTTGGGTTTATCGGACTACAAATGTCTAAATGCACCAGAACAACGTTGTTTGCTAACAACACATTCTTCACAAATTTGGGAAGGAGTGGTGATTTGAAGAAGGCCCATCACCATATTTTTTTGTTGGAGGGTCTTCAATCCACCAAAACTCAAGTGGTCGTAATGAAAATGCCATAACCATGAAGGATCTTTCATTTCGGCCATCAAGCAAGATTGAATGCTTTCAATCTTCAATGGAAACAATATGTTTGAAATCATCTGAAAAACTGCAATAGGACCTCTAACATAATCATAAATTTCACAAACACCATTCTTAATAGTGATTACATAACCCTTTTCTTATAACTGACCAACACTCAATAAATTACTTTTCAAGTCAGGAAGATACAACACATTAGAAATTATTTCCACAAAACCATTCTTAGTTCTTATCTTAATATCACCTTTTCCCATGACTTTCATAGTAGAATGACCACCAAAATATACAGTAGAATAAAAATCTTCATTTAGATGGGTAAAATAAGGCTTACTTCTGCTCATATGGCTACTATAGCTTGTATCCATATACCAAATATCTGCTTCAGATTTTTGCCCATCTTGAATAGCCATCAACAACTTTTCTGCTTCCTTCTCTGCGGCAAAATTTGAACTTTCTTCCTTTTCTTTACCATGAGGTGACCTTGAATAACATTTAAATGCATAATGACCATAGTTATGACATCAAAAACACTCTACCTTGGATTTGTCAAAATCCCATCCTTTGCCTTTGAGCGAGATTAGTCATTATTGGTCTTGAAATTCCTGCTGACATCTCTTTTCCAGGGTCTCCTCTTCCTCTTCCTCTACCTCTACCCCTTCCCCTGAAATTGTTGGAATGGGTATCGGTAGAAGCCTTCAAAGCTTGCTCTTCTATTGTTGAACTTCTCCTCATCTCCTATTCATGGACCAATAAGGAACTTTGCAACTCATCGAGAGAGAGTGCATCAATGTCTTTTGACTCTTCAATTGAGCAGACAACATAATTAAATTTTGGAGTCAAAGAATGCAAAATTTTCTCCACAATGGTGACGTCGTTCATCTTCTCACCATGGATTCACATCTTGTTGCTAATCTCCATGGTTCTGGAACAATAACTGGTGACAGATTCTGCTTTCTTCATTGCTAGCATCTCAAAGTCCCTTCTTAATGTTTGAAGCTGCGCACACTTCACTCTCATAGAGCCTTGGTACTTCTTCTTCAAAGAGTTTCACATATCCTTAGAAGTTTCTTTACAAAAGAATAGTTTCCAAGATGGAATGATCAATGGCTTGAAAGAGATAATTTTTTGCCTTCAAATCCTTTAACTTTCTTTCTTTTAGTTTTACAATTTAGGTTTCCGTCAAGACCGCAGCTACTGGTGGCTCTTGTATTCCAGATTCAATGACTACCCAATATTCTTTTGACCTCAAAAAGTTTTCCATTAGCATGCTCCAATGGTCGTAGTGATTATCAAAACGTGGGATGGCTGCTTGCATAAAAGTTGAATCTGTAGCCATTGGGTAATGGGTGCCTCACGTGTTTAACTCTCACTCAAGCTCTGATACCACTAAAAACAAGCAATAAATTATACAACTCACCCAAGCAATAAAACAAAACACAAGCTAATACCCACAGGATAAAGAAATGTAAGAGAGAATAAACACTTTATTGCTTGAATAAAAAAAACACAAATGGTGGTAGCCTTGATATAGGCTCTAATCCAATAAGTGATACCTAGAAAGTAAGAAGTGGTTTTGCCCACTAAACTAAACATATGTATAACCATTCTTCCTGTAGGATAGGAACCACAAAATAACAAATTGACTAAGTGACTCTAACATGTGCAGCAACTACAATGTATTCCCTACAAATTAGGACAACTCCTAATTTATTAAAAAAATAAATTGATTTATTCAACAATTCCAACATGCGACCATTATTATGCAATAAATGCTAGACCGGATTTTTTTTATGACAACGTAGTCCTACTGTGTCCACAGTTAATGTAGGTTTGAGTGATTTTAAACATAACAATTTTTTTTCGATTTTCTCTTTGATTTCATCAATAGTGAAGACACACATGTACATATACATATATATATATATATATATATATATATATATATCCTATCTTTATAAGATTGTTTTACATAACAACTGCATACTTTTGTTTTGCCTGATCAGGTCTTCTGAACCTACCAAAAACTCGCCAGAGTATTCCTTCTTCGTCCCCACAAATTCACCAAGAAGCCGTAAGCGTTAAAATTCCTCCCACAAAACAATTGAGCTAGTTGTTATTAGTACATCTTCTGCAGCATCTGCTTGCATATTGATAAACTAATATTTGATGTTTCCTTTGATACTGCAGCTGGTTCAAGCAATCCACAAGCAGCATCCCAAGAGTCCGGTAAAAGTGGAGCTAGTCCGGCGGTTGGCAATGCTTTGATGGCTTTGGTCGGTCTAGTGTCCATTGGAGTGGCCGCCATTGTGCTTGAGCTGCCTTTGGTATAAGTTAATCTCATGCAGGCTTTTACTTATTGTGTGGTATTTTTATGTATATGAAATGCTGCTGGTAAGACAATTTCAAAAATAAAGGTTGCATGATGACTGGCCAATTGTTAGTGTAATTCAAATTATAGATGCCACAATTGCGTCAACCATCAGTACTCTGTTCTCCGACCAGGAAAATACTACTTGTACTTTCAAATTTTACTTTTAGAGGTTATTATCTTTATAAGGTCATTAGATATCATAACTCTCCATGTTTGAAAAATATCAATGTGATTAGGAAATTGAGTTTTGAAAGTGCTTATAGCTAACAAATAAGTAGTTTGGGTGACAACAAAATTAATTAGTTGTGGCTAGACTCTTTTGTAATATGCAACTGATACGAATTTATTATATTGACAAGTATTCCAGCTGTGATCAATTAATATATGATAAGTAGAGTATTGATCCTATATAGAATAGTTATTTACTCAATTAAAATTATTAAACTAAATTATCTAAAACAAGATAAAACAATTTTTTATGGTTTTTATTTATCTAAATTCTAATATAAAATAAAACAAAAATAAGGTCTAATCTAAGAATTTAATTTTCTAAAGATGCGAATAGTATGCTAGATATTCGATTTTACTTAAACTAATTATTGACAAGATATTTATATTGAAAAAAATTAATTATTATTTCCCATGAGACAATAAAATTCCTCTTATTTAATATTTTCATTTGGGTATAATTAACTATCTTAAAATCAATCAATTTTAAATATCTCTCCTCAAGTCTATTCTCTATTAATTTCAATTAAGATGTATTAAACTTTGTGAATTTGTTACACTTAATCATATTTAGACTTAAGATTTAAACAAATCACATAAATATCCAATGACTCCTATTTAGATTAATTGCATTTAATTTGTTGATATATTTTATAAATCACTCACAAACAAAGTAAAATCAATTTATCATTCAATTAATTATTTAACATATTTTCTCTCTTCGTAATTTCACCATGTTTTAATAATTAACCAAATAAATAAAATTATTAAACACACTAAAACATAACTCTCATGGAAAAATAATAATCAAAACTTCAACTAATATAATATAACAAGTCATTGGTTTAAGATTCATCTAGCGTAAACTAATTTACTCCATAAAATAAAAAAATAAAACCAAATAAAGAGTATATGAACGATTCATGATTAAAATACAATAAAACCTAAAGATAAAAAAGAAAGAAAAGAACTCTTATGATTCAATCTTTAAGAGCAATCTCATTCTTCTTCTCTTAAATCTTTTATCTCTTTCTAAATAATTAGCCTTGGGAAAACCAAAAACTTTAAAAAGAGCCTCCAAAAGTATGAATAATAGATGCCAAAAACTTTCCAAATTTTGTGCATGAATAACTTTTGTGTTTTCTTTATGAAAGTTGGTGCTCAAATTCATAATTACCCAAATATTTTTTCGCACAAGCGCAAAGACCTACATTCCCAACACCGCGACACTATTTTTTTTCTGCTATGTTGCCTAGAGTTGTGGCGCTACTTAACTGAAATTTTCAATGCCATGACAACGACTTATTTTTCTAATTCCTTTCCACTTAGTGTCGTGACACTCCTTAACCGGAAATCCAATGTCATGATACTAGCTCGCTAACTCGTGTTCTTTTTTCTTTTTTGTCCGATTCACCCACGGTCTTCTTAGTTTACTCGATTATAACCGCATCCTTCACAGCAAATAAAATTAACTAAAAATCTAATCTATTATCAAAATTAACTAACTCAATACATAATTCAAAATCATCTAAACTGCTCAAACCTTTCTAAAAACTAAAATTCAAACATACAAAACTCTTGAACATTAAGCACAGTTAAGGTCATATTTAGGGAAAATATATATTTTTTCTAATGCTTATCATACCCCCAGACTTAACATTTTACTAGTCCTAGAGCAAAACAAAAAAAAAAAAAAAAACTAAAGACACAAGCACTCTGATAAAATTTGACTCCAAAAATACCAAACTAAAAATAACTATTATTTTCATCATGGACATTATATAACATCTCAGGAAATATTTCAATCACTTAACTTACATCTAAATATAAGCACCTTAAATTCATGTTTCCACCTCATCATATATCTCACTTTCAAGCATATTTCTGAAACAAGAATTGGACGAAAGTGCAAGTCATATATTCAACTCAAATAAATTTATATCATACAAAAAAACACAAAGTTAAAAAAATTCATAAATTTATTTTTTTATCATTTTCTCCATTAATATTAACGAAATAATAAGACTTCGTAGGGTGTAATGAGGCTAGAGTGAAGCTAAAAAAGGATCTAACAAGATAAACAAGTAAATACACCCTAGAAAGAATAAAATCCTTCTAAACTATAAACAATTAAGCTCATATTATTATTATTATTTATCCACCAACTCTACTATTTTTTTCATCTCATCCACCACAAAGAAATAAATTTTTTATTTGCCACTTCTTTTAATTTTTTTCTCAAGTGCCATTCTTTTGAATTGGTTTCACTTGTTTTTTTTTTAATTTCTTTTCTTTCCAAATCACCACCAAATTCTCCAACTCATTTGATTTTTCCCCCTCAAAACACATCATTTCTACACCATAATATATTCTTCCAATGCAAACTTAATTATTTCTTGTAAAACCCGTGACTCGAGTCAGGGTTTTACGTTACCAAACCAGTCGGTTCGACCGTTGGTTCGAATCTAGTCAGTTTCATGAACCGCGTGCTGAGTCGAGGCCAGCCATGAGTTATGAGCGATGAGAGTCAGGTGTACCTGAATATATGATGATAACGTCGAGAAGATGGTGAGAAATGAGTTATCAGAATATATGAAAGTATGCAGTTTTTTTCTTTTTATATGTTTGATCGTAGAAATAGTTTTAGCCCGAATAACGCGTTAGGACACGTTAGATTATATTCGGGTGGGTTATTAGTTATAGAGCATGCCATTTGGATGTTGTTGTGTTTGTTTTATTTTATGGAATTTTTCCATATTTTTCTAGATTTTTTTAGAATTTATTACAAACTAGTTATTATTTTGACTCGAGTAAGAATCAAGTCAATACTTAATTACGAAACTGCCACTGGAGTATATTTTCTCCATTCCCGACACTTCCCCCTTCCAAAACCCTAGCCGCCGCTGCCCCTCGTGCTCGTCGCCGCCGCCGCCGCCGCTGCTGCCGCAGATCAATGCCGCCCCGCGCCGCCGTGCCGCCACGACCCACCTCGGCCACCGTCTTACCGCCACGACGCCGGAATCGCCCCACAAGCTGCGACGCGCTCCCTCTTCGATTCACTGCTGTCCAGGCCGCTCCGCCGCCGCTGTGACCCCGACGACCACCCTCGCACCGTCGCCAACGTGTCCCCCATTATCCCAACCGTCGTCGAGGCCAACCGCAGTCCCAATCGGAGCACGCCGCCGACGGCCACTGCCGCCCAGATGCTTTTTTGACATCACCATTGGACCAATCTCGTCGAGCTGGTGCCGATAGACCCCCTGATTGCCCCGTCCCAAACCATTGCCGGAAAACCGCCGACACTCGCCGGAAAACTGCCGGAACCGCTGGAAAATTGGATTCGTGGGAAATTCGCCGGATCATCCGCCGAAAGCACCCGGTTCAATCTGATCGGACTTCGGACGCCGCTAGGTGTTGAATTCGAGTTTCGAGCCACAAAACGGAAACCCTAGCCGTCGCCGATTTTAAACGACGCGAGGTATAATTTATTTTAATTTAATTATTTAAAAATATTTGTTATTAGAATTGCATGCCAGGATTTGTGTGTGTGTTATAAATATATATTTTTTTAATGTAGGTTTGATTAAGAATAGAAATATGAAATTGTTTGGTTGAGTGGTGTTAAAAATGGAGGCTAAGAAACTAATTAGGGTAACTAGGTAATGATCTTGATCTAATGCAAACTAGCCTAAGTAGACTTGCTAGAATTGATATAGGTTGATGTGTGTTGATTGATGCGTGATTGTGTTGATTGTGTGTGCATGCTATAGGATGTGTGATTCATCATGCGGGCGTTAGTTTTTAGTTTGATTGTGTAGGTACGGTTTAGGAGCTCGCCGCCTAGGCGCGTGGACCCGTTTGGAGCTTCTACCAGGTCCGTTTAGGACTCGTTCTCTGATTTACGCTATTCTATTGTATATTTGATTTATCATGTGCAGGACGTGTTAAGTGGCGTTTTATCGGATCCCACTTAACTCGGGCCATTTAGCGAGAGATTGAATGAGAGAAATCCCACTACCGTGCTACGCGAGCGGGCACGTGTGAGTCGATAGTGGGCTCTGGAATGGTGTACAAGCCGTTTCATTCCTGAGGGATCCTGACAACTCCACCTTTGAGTTCCTCAAACTCGGAGAAGTGTGGAGGTTCACGGGTACTGCATTGCAGCGCATGTCTAGACTTGTGGTTTCAAAGGGTACTGAAGGCGACTGCCTGAGAGTACTCGGCCTTCGTACTCAAAGCCAGGAGTAATATGGAAGGTGCAGAGGGCGGAAAAGAATGAGATTTGATGCGAGAAGCAATAGAGAAATGGCCGAGGTATGAGAATGTGAAAGATAGGGGGACGCTGTCGACCCGAGGGCGACAACTCCCGTATGTGCCCTGATGAGAGTTCTCGAGGAAGTATATAGTTTTCATTCAATAGGAGAGTTTGCTCTCCTGTGCCAGATTGATATTAGTTATTTTCTGGGCCGGTAACACTCGTAACTGACGGTTTTTCTATATATATGTAGGTGAGAAATGCGAGGGATGATAGCTGTCGGGATTGCGGAGGAGCAGCACGGAACCACGTACACATGTACCTGCCGCGTGTAATCTATAATGACGGTATGTTTTTGCTACGTGAATGATAATTTTGATGTGTTTGTTTAGATAAATTGCTTGATATGAAATGAATGGATAAATGTGAATGAGTAGTGAGTTTGGAGTTCAGGCTCGATTCAATTGAAACGAAAGAGATAATGATGAATGCTACGGTAGATTATCATGTTTTATCGTATTTTGATAAAATATTTATATACCCTTGTTATGGATAATTTTTATTTAAAAATTTCTTGCCGTTGCATGGTTTTGTTTTGCTTGCACATCATTGCATGCATTTAGGACTACGTTAGAACCCACGCATCCCATCTATGCATTTCATGTTTGCATCTCTATCTTGAGACAACAAGGGCAGATCCGGGTCGGCTTAACCGAACCCAGTAGATTAGCGAACGGTTCGGTCGCCAGTGACATTTCCGGGTCGGTTCACAGGTGAGCCAAAACGAGGTGTGACATTTCTAATCCAAAAGAATTTAAACACTAAGGTGTTAGGATAGAACAATTAACAATCAAGGAAAAGTAAAAATCAAACAAGTCCCGGTCTAAGGGTAATCAAATCAAAAAGTTAATTTGAAGGTTCAAACTGACTAAACAAGATAATATAATAGGTTAGCTTGAAAGACTTAGACTAATCAAATCTTACCGAAGTCATTTTGTAACTCAATGTTTATCTAAATTTTTGCCTTGAGAATAAATCAAATAAATTCTAAATTTTATAACAAATGTGCTTTCATGCAATATAAATCTTCTCTAACTATCTTATAATCAAAACAAACAAATTCACATCTATCATTGCAAAATACACATTCAAGCAATTACTAATAAAAGAGCTTCACATAAACCACCTCATATTCTTCACCAAGCTAAGTTAAATTAAAATATCTCAATCACATCATCAACCAATAAAATCCCTGGAATCAAGCACATATAATCAAGAGTTATAACAAAACTAACCAAAGCAAAACAAAATGTCACAAATCCAAAATATAGTACAACCGTATCAAATAAGTCATGTAATAAACTCAAAATCAACTACAGTTCCCCTAGACTTTAGAATTAACTCAAAATCAACTACAGTTCCCCTTGCCTCGTAAGACCAACTCGAACGAAGTGGAAAGTGATGACAACTCATATCCACATAAAAATGCGTGACATATCCCGTGTCATCGCATCCATCGAAAATCCCCCGTAAACATACTGAACCATATCCCGCTTGCACAGTAACAAAAGGTCTACCTCGTTCTCCTCCTCAATACCTCAGTTCGGCTCATCAGGTTTGTCATGCTCCTCTTTGTCTCCAGGCTGATCACCCGCGTCCGATGAATAATATGCTAATCAAATATGAAAGTTTGCAAAAGAGTGATGATTTTATAATGAACAAAAAAGGCACTGTATGTCAATAAGGCTTATAATATCATGTAACAACTATTTTTATTTCTAAAAGGAAGTTTTTCTTATTTGAAAAAGAGTTAGGCTCTTGAAAGATTTTGTTTTTATTTTTATTTTTTTATAACAAAGATTTGGTTTTTATTTTTTACTTTTTTGCTATACAAGGACAATCTATTCTTATCGAATTCACCGCTGCTTCAATGATTGCTGTTCTTCTTGTACACATTCACGGGTCCACCAGAACAGTAAGTAGATTTTTTCGAGCTACATTACGGGCTTTTTCATGACCTTCCTTATCCTTTGTTATTGGGCTTGATTCACGAAAGTTTATGGGCCTCAAGTTTTGTTTTGATATAATTTTTATGGGCCGATAAATCTTCACATGAATCATCATCGTTGTTGCAAAAATACATGAAATGCATGCTTAGGCTAAAAATGGACAATGATGTGATGCACATTGCTTCTTCAAGTGGGTGGTTGCATGTCGTTAGCTTCAAGACGTTGCCAAATTGTCATGAATCCAACCTGTACACAAATTTACAAGTAGAAGAAATGAATTAGGTGTGTGTCAATGTAGTCAATATCGCTGTTAATTACCAGAAGTGTTTTAACAAAGTCATAGAAGTAGAAATTTTTTCAGTGTTCACTAGCAAAATCAATTGAAACTAAAAAACATAAAACATGGTGAAGGAAGATTTTGGAAATTTTAGATGATTCACGTTGGGCTTGGAAGCCAATTTGTTGTTGTATCTCAATATTGAAATTCTAACTGAGCCTGCCTAGGAGGAGAAAAACTGAAAATTGCAGTCTTCAAATCCTAATACTGTCTACTCTATTTTTTTCTTGATCGATTAAATCATGCAATTAGTTGGAATTCTCGCAAGTATATCTAATTCTAATGTCATGATCTGGAATTGATCACATTCTCCTAGCCCACTCAATTTATTCAAAAAAAATAGTGTCAGTGACCGCGGATACTTTAATAACACCTACATATGATACGAGCCTTTGGATTAAGTGTGGTTGGATAATGAGGTCGACAATTTTGTCCAAGGCACAAAAAATGCAGCCACATGACATCAGTTAATTAATTGATAAATAACATTAATTAATTCTGAATTCTATTTTTTAAAAATCAATTAATCATTCTGTCTCAAGCTAATCAGTAATCAAATGGCTGTGAGATTTGAATTTAATCTGTCTTACGAAACAAACAACCAAGTTACTAAGTTAGAATCAGATTAATTGATAAATAACCGTAACCTAAATTGACCATAGCTAGTTTTCAATTTTTTTGGATTGATTGATTCAAGACAATATTTTCGAACACATCTGTTTAGTTCTTTTGCTGTTCTAAGAGAAACAATGAGAAATACTGTTTTTTTTTTAAATATTCACATAGCTTCTTTTATAAATAGATGTATAAAAATACTGAGTGCATGTTAATCGAAGGCAATAAGAAATAATATCAACAAGATTGCCCACCTTCCTTGGTACCTTAGTCAAGGGCAAGGGTTTATGCGTCATGAAGAGGGCGAACCACATGGTAGAGAGGCTTGGAATATTGTAGGTGCATGGGATCATACGAAATGGCTTTCATGAATGCTTATTGGTTTCGATGAATTGTGTACCAAGCAAATTTGTTTTGTTTTGGAAGGGGGATGCCTCACTAAAAATGGCTGGATTTAATTTTACTTTTACTTAATATAGGTACTTGGTATCATACATCTATTTGAAGTAAAAAAAGAAAGCGTGAAAATATGTTAGCATCCATTAGTTGTTTAAGTTATCTTTTTACTTAAAATTCATCAATTACTTATGTTTTGCTCTTCTAAACTATTTGAAACTAAGTTCACTATTTTGCTATGACAGATAATAATTAAATAGCATAAGTTGTAAATGAGTAGCAGCCAAGCCAAGCCATTTTTTATAGTAAATGATTAAAATGGTTAAATTTGGTTTTGTCTTTAACAGTAATTTTTTGGGTGTGGCGTGAGTAAATAATAAAAGAATTAATTAAAAGCTGTTGTCTCTACTTTCTTACTTCTTCTTCTTCGTTTTTTTTTGTTTTTTCAGGTGGGGTGGTTTGGTAGGTGGTCGGTTTAATTCAGGAAATAACAACCAAACCGAAGCTATAGGGAATTGTCACTCTTAAGCCTAAATATGGACTGACATCCCTAGCATCAGATAGAAAGTTTGTGTGCCTCCATCCTTACCAATTATATTCTATTTTTTCAAGGCCAGGCCTTGTGAAAATTTCAAATAATTATTCAAGAAAATTACAAAAAAAATTGAAAAAATAAAAAATAAAAAATTACCGGCAAGAGTTGGTTTTTCTGGATTTGGGTTGGATGCGGCGGGCGAGACTTCGACCAAATTTACTCTGGCAAACAAAATGGACCTGTAACCTAACTTTCCCTGCCAGACAGCCAGAGTATCAAATTATTTCGACCCGGCCCTTCAAAAGAAATAAATCATATGTTGAACCTAAACAAAGAGTTTAAAGATCAGTTCCACTTTAATAAGGAAAAATCTCTACTATATAAAGGACGGTGAAGACAGCCCGCTACCGCCAATCAATCTCTTCCTTCCCTCACTTCATGGCGTCCGCAACACCAACGTCAACGGTGGCGGCCGCGTCGCCGGCCGCAACCAAGCCCTCGGCCACCGCCCCACCCAAACATCTTCCCTTCACCGCCGCCCCGGCCCGCCGCTCCAATGCGGCGTCCCTGCGGTGGGTCACCACCTCCGCTGCCCTCCTCGACTCGTCCCGCCCGACGCTCACGACCCCCACCTTCCCCTTACCCCGCTTCGCCGCCGACGAGCCGCGCAAGGGCGCGGACGTGCTCGTGGAGGCGTTGGAGCGGGCGGGGGTCACCGACGTCTTCGCCTACCCCGGCGGGGCCTCCATGGAGATCCACCAGGCCCTCACCCGCTCGAAGACCATCAGAAATGTGCTGTGCCGGCACGAGCAGGCCGAGATCTTCGCCGCCGAGGGCTATGCCCGAGTCTCCGGCAGCCCCGGCGTCTGCATCTCCACCTCCGGCCCCGGCGCCACCAACCTCGTCTCCGGCCTGGCCGACGCGCTCTTAGACAGCGTCCCGCTTGTCGCCATCACCGGCCAGGTGCCCCGCCGGATGATCGGAACCGACGCCTTCCAAGAGACTCCCATTGTGGAGGTCACCCGCTCCATCACCAAGCACAACTACCTCGTCCTCCACGTAGACGACGTCCCCCGGGTGGTGGAGGAGGCCTTCTTCCTCGCCACCTCCGGCCGCCCGGGGCCGGTCCTCGTCGACATACCCAAGGACATCCAGCAGCAGCTTGTCGTCCCCGACTGGAACCTGCCCATGAAGCTCAATGGGTACCAATCCCGCCTCCCCAGGCGGCCGGAATCGCACCACTTGGAGAAGATAATACGCCTGCTCTTCGAATCCAAGCAGCCCGTCTTGTACGTCGGCGGCGGCTGCCTCAACGCCAGTTGCGAGCTCCGACGCTTCGTGGAGCTCACCGGCATTCCGGTGGCCAGCACGTTGATGGGACTCGGCGCGTTCCCTACGGCGGACCACCTGTCGCTGCAAATGCTGGGCATGCACGGCACCGTCTACGCCAACTACGCCATTGATGGGGCGGACCTGCTGCTATCCTTCGGCGTTCGGTTCGACGACCGGGTGACGGGCAAAGTCGAGGCCTTTGCCAGCCGGGCGAAGATCGTGCACATCGACATCGACCCTGCCGAGATCGGGAAGAACAAGGTGCCCCACGTCTCCGTCTGCGCCGACCTCAAAATCGCGCTCCAAGCGATCAACTCCATGCTCGAGAAGCAAATGGGTGCAACCCGGAAGCTCGATTTCTCGGCGTGGCGGGGAGAGCTGGCGGAGCAGAAGAGGAAGTTCCCACTGAGCTACAAGACCCTCGGGGACGACGCCATCCCTCCCCAGTATGCGATCAAGGTGCTCGACAAATTGACGAACGGAGAAGCCGTCATCACCACCGGCGTCGGGCAACATCAAATGTGGGCGGCGCAGTGGTACCGCTACAAGCGCCCCCGACAGTGGGCGACCTCCGGAGGCCTCGGCGCAATGGGGTTCGGCCTCCCTGCGGCCATCGGAGCCGCCGTGGCCGCGCCGGGCGCCACCGTCGTCGACATCGACGGAGATGGTAGCTTCCTCATGAACATCCAAGAGCTAGCCACGGTCGGGGCGGAGAACCTGCCGGTGAAGATGATGGTCTTGAACAACCAGCACTTGGGCATGGTGGTGCAATGGGAGGACAGGTTCTACCAGGCCAACCGGGCTCACACCTACTTGGGTAACCCTCAACACGAATCCGAGATATACCCCGACTTCTTGAAATTTGCCGAGGGTTGTGGCATACCGGCTGCGAGAATCACGAGGATGGGGGAGGTGGAAGGCGCGATTCGGAGGATGTTGGAGACGCCGGGGCCTTACTTGCTTGACGTGATTGTGCCTCATCAAGAACACGTATTGCCCATGATTCCCAGCGGGGGACGTTCAAGGATGTGATCACAGAGGGCGATGGAAGAACCAAATACTAATTTGCTCTTCTTCTCTACATTGCCTTCATCTTGATTAACCACTCTGTAATGTAAACGTCGGTTGATGTTGTAGTCACAGCTTTAAATATCCAACAGGTTATCTTACTGGATTCATGGCAGGTAAAATGTATATTTAGTTCAACTAAGTTGAATCGAAATTCCATCGGATTTTAAAATTATAATTAAAATATTTTATTATATATTTAAAATGTACTTCATCATTAATATTTTATTAAATACAGGTCAAAATATTATAATTTTTAATACAAAATTGGATTTTATAAAAATTTCATATAAAAAATTAGATCCAAATTAAAATACTACAAAGATATAAACAGTATCAAATTTTAAAGTGACAAGTAGGATCCATATGATAATACTAATACGATATTTAAAATTAGAGAAAATTTTATATGAGTTACATCTTATATAGTTTATATAAATTACATATTTAATTTGACTTTTTAGTGATTTTCATAAAATAATATATATTAAAACTAAGGTGCATTAAAAAGATATTGATAAACTTTTGTTTTTTTTAATGTCATTATCATATACTTTTAAATTTTTAAAAGATGCATAATTTAATCAATAATTTGAATTTAATTTTATTACAATTATTTTGATAATTAAAATGAAAGGGTTAAAACTATTAAATTATGTTAAAATTTTATAAATATCTTTATTATTTATTATTTTATCTATTTATTTAAATTTTAAATTGTGTGACCTAAGTTCAAAATAAAAGATATAATGGATATAAGTAATATAAGGTAAGGCTCTTAACTGTGTCTGTAATTGTTAAACCTGTTGTAGGTGTTCGAGTCTGGACGATTAATTATGTGAACTGTGATTTGCCACCACGTATGACGCTAATATCAAATGGCAATGACATGTTATACTTGTTGACAACCTTTGGGACGGACAGTGATGCTTGGCGTGACTAAATTTGGCTAGCATGAAGATCAAGATCTTTTGATGCGACTAATTCCTCTGGTTGTTTGTACCTAAATTTCGAAGTAAATGATAATAGAAGATATAACAGTGAACCTTTTTTATTCCCAAGCAGGTCGGTGAAAATTTGAAGTTAGAAGATAGAACTAGGCCTTCATTGGTTTCAAACATTTTGGCTCCCTATCTGGAGGGTTCCCAATTCAAAAGATGGATTGAAACTCCACCGAAGTGTTCCACGCTTTCCTTCAAAAAAAAAAAAGTGTTGCACGCTTGCCCCATTTATGCAATGCTTGTGTAGGAGCAAAAAGTCTAGCATACAAGGCTAACAGTAATGTGGAAGCTTCTGATACGTGAAGCTACTGTTTTAGATGAAGTACCAAGATTGTTCGATTCCAAACGCATAATGTTGTCTTTTACTTGCCATGAGGCTTTTTGTCATGACCTTGTTAATCGACCAAGATAATCGTTGGAAGTAATTAAGTAGATAGTAATGATCGCCTTCTTTTTTTTTTCAAGGCTAACAATGTCACTGAACTTGCAAAGCATCTGACTTTTTTTGTTCGGTTAGGATATAACAAATGACATGAAGTGAATGGTGCACCAGTTGACATAGACCATATTTGTCCTAGTTCAAACAATCTGAAGTGTTTCATTTTTTCTACTTCTCTACATTTTAATGACCTTGACATGGGCTAATGGCCTTTGAATAGAACCCGCACAATTCCAATCGTTATTATAGCACTTAATTAATTCCCGGTGAGTTAAATAAAAAACTCGACATATGATTTAACAGATTCCATTGACGTTTTCATAACTGCATTACGGCTTTCAAACCCACAAAAGTTGAGCAGATAATCCATATTAATACCTGTTTTCGTTTTCATGACAACATTAAGATTCAGTCGTTTGTGGATAAAATAAATTGCATTCTAAGGCTTCCTTTGTTTAACACGGAAGATATATGCAATTTATGAAATCAATTAATGGTAATTTATAACAAATGTATTAAAATATTTTAGGATAAGATACAATTAAACTGTCACGAAGTGGTCCCCCTTAGACATTTAATCTCCACAAACTTTTTTATAAAAACACAACAAAAAGGAAGAATTTTTTTATAAAGAGATTTTACATCATAGTTGTTTTAAATTTATATCATAATTCATTCTTTTGAATTATAATTAGATAAATTTCATTTATTCGCATATTTTTAACATCAACTGATGATGCCTTAAATAGGTCACACATTAATTTCTAATCTCCCGCTCTGATAACTCATACATGATTTCTCCGATTACTGATTTCGAAACTATCTTGTCGCTCATGTAATTTCATCTCCCTCTCAATATATTAATTACTTCAGGGGGAATTCGTGTTTATTTTTGCATATTATGCAAGCATGTTTTTTCTTTTGACCTTCTTAATTTGACCAATTCATGTAATTGTGACTCGAATGTTAATTTGTTTTAACAATTATTTATACCTAAAAAATTTAATTAAAACATAGTAAATTTCATATCTTGCCGTGGAATTAAATCAAGAATGTTCTTGCAAATTAATTATACTCATAATCAAAGGAAAAATTAGGTTTTAAAACTTAAATTCTCAAGCCAAAAGTACTAAAACCCTAATCCCCTTTTTTAGAAGAAGGGACATCTCTCTCCGATAATTAAAATAGTTGTCTTCTAATTATTAGGAAGGGTCTTATTTATAGATAAATTATAATAAGACTCCTAATAGAATATAGATTTTTTAAAAGGCATAATTTTAGTTAGGATTGATGAAGTATTAATGACAAAAAATCTAATTAATTTAGAAATTTATTGAGCGTAGACTAACATAACGCCCAACAATAGAGTGGCGCTAGATTGATTTGACACATCTTCCATCATCATAATAATATGATAGATTGAGTGTGGAGACTCTGGAGGACAATTTTCTCTCAAAGGCTTTATTGGGTCTCAAAGATGTTGTCCCACCTTCGGTAACTTTCTCTGTGTAATTGATTGGCATAAAAATAAGTTCACACCCAGGTTGCTCTTCAGGATTTGTTGTGGTTTCTCCAATGGCCTCCTACCCACTGGTGAAGTGCTTCAACATACGGTTACCTTAACTGATTCTAAATGTTGCTTATGTTCTGATCATGGTGAAGCTTTAAACATGAGCTTTACTTCATTTGTTTGTTGATTGCCTGTCTAAATAACCAGTGCGGTTTACTGTTTTTGGATTTGCATTCTCACTCTTGGAATTCTCACTTCGGTTATGAGCTTCAAAAGCGCTTAGTCAAAGGACATAGCATCATTCTACATGGAGCAATTTTTTGTTATTTAAGGTTGCGACCATGAAAACCTCATAATGAAATTTGATTTAGTGCTGAGAGAGTCAAATTTTCGAACTTTTTAAAACATATTGATTGACTCCGTTATACATCAGTAAGTGCAAATGGAATGTGTCTACTATGCTGAAGGGGCTTTCTTTTTACATGGCCGGTGGGGATTTATTAAGTACTGTACACGACTCCTGTTACTGGTGGATGCAAACTGTTACCAAACCTGCAAGCCGGATGATTTGTTTTATATAATAGGTTGGCAATTATCCTTGCTTAATGAAAGGAGCAAGATTTAAAGAGTCAGCAGCCGAACTAGAAGGCTTATTTCAGGTGATTAAGCATGCATCATATTGGGATATCAAAGAACCTCTTATCCATACTAATTATGCAGATTTGGTTGAAGATGTGGTTGGGAAGCTCCCCTTTTGGTAGTTGGGGACCTAAAGCCAATCATTTTAAAGTCCTTTTGACAATCAGTCGGGTGTAAAATAGTGTTTCGTGCCTAACAAACATTGCTGCTAGAGCTAGATCTTTGTATATATCTAAAACTCTTCTTTATTCTATCTTGTTATCCTTCAATGAATTTTATGTTTTATTTACCCGGAAAAAAAAGCTATATATCGTTATTTGAGTTATGTCCTTTAAATAAAAAAGAATAACTAATAGGTTGTAAGATTTTTATTTTTAATAGCTAAAACAACACAATCTGAAACTTACCATATAGTTTGTATTATTTTTTTTAAAAAATCCGTAACCAGAAAAGAATGGAGCTAAAGAACCCACAAACAATTAGGGCCTCCCACCAATCTGCTCAATGCATCGGACAATATTTTACCTTCCAAAACACAGAATACACCCAAGAACAATAGCTGATTGATCAATGTCATTTGCAATGAATAACATTCATTTTCAAGCTCAAATAGGAGATACAATGTTTCGGATCAATCTGCCAACTGCTTACATATTGAATATATATCCTAACCAAATTCGCTTGTAACGAAACACAACATAAAAAAGAATACCTTGATAGAGCAGGAGTTGAATAGCTTGCATGACCAGTACTGTAGTCAAAATGGGAGAACAATTTTCAACTCTATTGAGGTACGTACAAGTGCCAGCTTAACTCCAATATAGGTAACTCAGCAGAACATTTCGTAGTGCAGCAGAGTAGGAGATGCTCAATACAAATGTACTAACTTACAACAAACGACCATACTGTAGACTTGCCATTTCTGGAATCGAGACAAGAGTTAAGGACGAGAATCCCCATAAAGGTTCCGGTATACAACCTTGGTTCTAAAAACCAAAATCATGCTGAGCACAACAGCAATTATGCAGAATCCGCACATAATCAGAGAAGTCAGAAAATAGCACACTGCACCTAAACATTTTGGTGGGTCTTCCAGATGCAATATGCCACCAAGACCATTATGTTGAATTTCATGAAGGTGAGCTTGTTTCTCTGCTTCACGGTCATATATACTACTTGCAATCAGACCCGAAAAGACTAGAGAACCCCCAGGGTTCGCCACAGTGAGGAAGTTGTACAATGCCCCAAAATTTTTCAAACCAAAAAGCTCAGAGACTGCAGCAGGGACAATTGCCCAGTGTGCACCATACCCCAGCCCAATCAAGAGAGTTCCAACATGCATGGCTCCAGGCCACGCCATAGCAAAGAAGAAGTGCCCTACAGCCATCACAGCCTGAGCAGCAGCCAAAGTTATGGGCCTCGGATATGCATGATCCCTGTAGAAAAATATACAAGAATTGGAAGAAGAAACAAAGAGCATAGTTGTTGCCTACATCACACAAAGGTATCAATGACAAAAAATAACACTTCTTGACATGGTTTAGTGGTCCTGAAAAGTGCAAATGAAAAAAGCATGTAGACATAGCGAAAACAACACATAACACATTACCAAATCTTCCAGATAAAAAATTCCTTCCTCAATTACAATGACAATCATAGGCTAATAATATTTCTTAGTGATAAGATTGATAATCCCAGTGATTGTGAGGGAGTTATTGGAATTTATAATTAGTTTTCTATTACATCATGCAGAAATAACTAACTAAAATCACCAGGATTAACAATTTCATCACTAGGAAACATCATTAGCCACAAGCATATGGTCTTAAAAGAGCTATATTTTTTAAAACTGCTATATGCTGCTTCAAATAACAGTGACCTTTATAAATAGGTTTACTGCATTCCATCAGTTTCTGGACCAAATACAAACATAAAAACCATGTTATGATATTGATTAGAAATAAATTTGATGACTCTAATCCCAAATATAAGAAATCCAACCATTCATAATCAAATCATATAGATGCTGATGTTAATAATATTCAGTTTAAGCTTTCGTTATATGTTTCATTCTGTATTGTGCATACTTATAACAATTGCCCTCCTAAATTGCTAAAAGAAAGAATGGTCATAACTTTCTTCGATCAACCTCACCCATGCAAACTAGATAACTAAACACTCTAGCAACTTCAGACAACATACAGCCCAGCTCTGGAGTTAGGACGGGAAGAAGCTACTATGCCAAAGATTACAATGTACAATTGATTTAGCATTTTAAATTGACAATATGACAAACAAACATCAGATAGTTTAAATAAATTATGGAAAGTCAAGCAAGGAAATAACGTAACCAATATACATGAAAAATGTAACATTAATGGAAGAAAATATTACCTAGCAACAATTTCTGAAAAGTAGCCACCACCTATACGTCCAAGAAAATTCCAGATGCTAATCATGGACACAAATATATGTGGATTATCAAATCCCAAAGACTGGCTCATCTGTCCCAAATTATCAATAACAGTCAAACCAGATCCAGAACCAAGCAATAATGAGACCCAAATAAGCCAAAAATCTGCTTTCACAAAGGCTTGTGCCAAGGTGAAGTCTTCACCTCGACGTGGCCCTTTCCTCCTTTTGACCCTAACAGCACCTTCAGCAGCTGCCTGAAACAATTTTGCTTGTAGTTGTTGGATTCGCTTTGCCCTCTCTTGTGCTGGAAGTAAATCCACATCCCTTGGCTTTTCGTCTTCAACCTCACTCAAAAGTACTTCATCTGAAGAAGAACTCGCAACACCTGTTTCTTGCTTTTGAGTCTCTGGCAAAAGGCTCACTTCAAGAGGTTTGGGTTCAGACCAAAAACTCAAAAGGACAGGGATCATGATGGGAAGCAAAATGAGGACAAACAAAACAATTGTAAATATGGTGACAACCCTGTGATTAACATCAAGTAGGTCTTCCACGAGCATAACACCCATTAAATAAGCCGCTAGAAGAAGACAGATGCTATATATGAAGGTAAAACTAGTGGTATCTGAGGGTCGAACTTGTTTATGGCCTCCAACAGGTCTGATAATAAACATCAGGGCAATGACAACCATTGTAGGGCCAACAGCAACGGTAAATATGATTGCTGAATGATGTGGAGAATTTATCATTGTATAAACTTGAGTAAGTATTGCCCCACTCAGTCCGGCATAACCTTTTAAAATTCCAACAACTGGGCCTCTACTTTTAGGGAAATTTTGAACGCAAGAAACCAGTGCAACGGTATTAAAATACGTCTCCCCATTTGTTCCAATAAAAATCAGAACACACATCTGCAGCACCATAATCACAACACCAACTTAATTAAGTGGAAAAAATCATGTCCAGTGCACTGAACATCTTAAATTAGTCCATATAATTTTAAATCAACTTGTAAGTATATGATGTATGGCTAATGGGTTTTATCTAGGCAGATGATGATGTATTATGGTTCATATTTTACATATGTTAATGTGCCATTTATCATTCATTTATCCAATTCTTATATGAGCTGAATCCATACACAATTAATTTATATAGCATACAAAATACATCTCATATTGTGTTTTTTGCATGTAAATTATATATCAAAATATTTTCTATTTTTACATGACCGCCTTTGTACCTATTTACACATAAAAAAATTTCCAGATTTCACCCAAATTCCTCCAAAATTTCTCTGTTATCTCAGCTTAAAAGCCTCTCAAAACGAAACTGAAATCCTATATTGCAAGCATTAGTAGATCTCCAATCAAAATGACCAAACTTTCCTCCTTTTCTCTGTCATCCTCTTCTACATCAAAAAACGCAATCCAACTCATCCCATCATTGCCTAAGTTGCTTTTGTGGATGATGATGAAGGTGCATATAAAGATGCTTCATGAAATAGAATATAGGTGTTAATAGTTATACTCCATACGGAATTTTATTACTCATTGGAATAATTTCTTATTTGATTATAATTCCTTATTTCATTTGGCTGTAAAATAGTAGGTCTCGCTCCCAGTGGTATTAAAATTAGTCATTAAAGAATCATTATTATAATAAATTCAATATGCAACTGTGATAGATTTCCTCACCATTCAGTCATTCATGCGCAAGCCCAAACCACCAAAATACTTCCTCTCTCCACTTTGATCAGTCATTGCAACACCACACCCCCACATTTGAAAGTTTAACATGTAACTTAATCTTGTATATCTATGCATTTACCATTCCTCACTCATATCTGCAATCCGCTGTGTATCAAGAAAACCATGATGCCCGTGGAACAATTTAGTCACCGGTATGTGTATATTTAATGCTTGAAAAACATAAACAGTGGACAACCTCTGCAATCGAACCAACAAAGAAAAAGACAAAGCAAAGAAGAAAGAAAGATGTGGAAGATAATTAATAGATTTTGAATGAACAAGTACTCGTGAAAGAAGGAAATTATAGAAACACGTACGGCCCAAAGAGGAAGCGCAGGTATGCGGTGAGTGACGACGAGCCAAACAACACCATAGCCCACCAAATTCTTGATAGCCCCAATAAGCAAAGCCCCCCAAAAGGGAAGAATCTCGGACAGAGTGGCGGCAAGAAAGCCGATACTGTCACCAAGATCCTTGGCGACACCCAACCGAGCGACCTGCCGCTGGTTGTAGTTCAAGGAGCTCTTGACGACCGGGGAAATGCTGCCGAACAGGTACCCGATCCCGGCCACGGATTGCACCCACATCGCCGCCACAAACACCAGCCATCGATTGCTTGTCAAGGCATAAAAACGCTCTTGAACTCGACTCATTCTACTAGTGTTTGTGTGTGGTTTGATGGAGGTGCGGCGGCGGCGGCGGCGGCGGCCTGGGATTTGCCTAGAGGGTCTGAGCCGGTGACGAACTATTAGAAAGAGTTTAGAATTTATTTTGTCTTGACCCAAGAAGACAAATCTTGTTTCATCATTCATGATTTGATCAAAAGATGCGGGATTTTAGGTTTGATTTATATTGATTTTCTTAGATAATATTGTCATGCATAATAATAATGATAATGATATTGGTTTGACGGCTCACTGTGCTTGCAAAACAAAACAAACAAAAAAAAGTACGCAATATTTTGTCACTTGGCATTGGGGGATCAAGGCCAAGGGAGCATATAAGATCATATATTGAAAATCTTTTTGGTTTTATTATATTATATATCTATACCAGTGCCCGCAAATTTCATGAGATGTTCAAGAGATTTATTTGTATAAGGATTTCGTCTCTCCAATTTCAAGGGAAGTCCATCATAAATATATATATATATATATATATATTTTAATCTGGAGGAAGACTTGTGTGAGTTATTATGATGACATCCGATTAATAGAGGCTTGCTATGGCTCGTGCATAAATTTAATAGTATATTTTCAGCGGTTTCATTCTACTTTGGATTTGACAGTATCTTTTTACTACGTTTCTTCTACTTTGTATTTGGCTCGCTGTTTTAAGGATAGCTACTGGGCTATCTTATCTCAAAAAAAATGTCTAAATTTGTTTTGAAAACACCTTTTATTTCACAGGGCCATTTTTTATAAATTCAAGTGAGTGATATTCCGGTCCAGGTGGGCCTTTTAGCTATTCAACTCCTTAATAATTATTATATTTAAGCACTTTTTTTAAATTTTCATCGCCTTTTAATATTTGTTTAATATCATTAATTCTGGCCCTACAATAACAATAAATTCATTATAGCTAATGCTCACTTACTTTAAGATTATTATTATTTATTTTTATTAGAAAAGTTTTAGAGTAAAATTCTACTTAAATTAGGAATTTTAAAACTTTGGTAAATTCTACTTATATATTTATAATAATATTACTCAAATTAAAATTTGTTACTTAATAATACATAATTGATTTAGAATTCCTATTTGTTTATTTATTATATTTATTGTTAGCAAAAACTTAGAATATAATTCTATCCAAATATATTCCATTTAACTATTAATATTTTGCTCAAATTAATTTTTTTACTAATTCATAGGCATGCAATTATGAACAAATGGAATTCTAAAAAAATTTTACTCGTTCCCGACTAGAGTCAATATTACGAAATAAATTCCAAAAAATATTTAAAAATCAAGAAAATACCAGAAAATAAAATAATCGAATTCTAATGGATTATTTTATTTTATAGTATTTTACCCTATTTTTTTATATTTTTCAAGAGGGGTAGTTTTAAAATAAAAGTTTGACTCGTTCTTGACTCGCATCAATATTACGAAATACATCTCAAAAAATATGAAAAGAATAGATTAAAATACCATTAAATAAAATAATCTATTAGAACTCGATTATTTTATTTTATCGTATTTTGCTATATTTTTTGTATTTTTTAGGATCTATTTTGTAATATTAAATCAAGTCGGGTCTAAATCAAATTTTTATTACGAAACTACCCCTACCTCTTAATTGAGTAAATATTACAAAATACATCTCAAAAAATATGAAAAAAATAGAGTAAACTACTATAAAATAAAATAATCTATTAGAACTATATTATTTTATTTTATGTTATTTTACTATATTTTTATATTTTTCGGGATGTATTTTATAATATTGACTCGAGTCGGGACCGGATCAAGTTTTAACTACAAAATTGCCATCGAGCCCCCCGACCTCGCATTTCTCCCCTACTGGCGATCATCCCCCCCTTCCTCTATTTTTGTCGTTCCACCCCGATCGCCAGCGACCTTGATGCCACCATCACTTGCACCACCCGCAGCCAACACCACTAGTGGCGCCCTACTTTCCCTTCCTTTCCCCTCTTTCTCTTTCCCTTACCCTATTAGCCGCCCCTCTCTGCTCTGTTTCTTGGAGCGTTGCTGGCATCCGTCTAACCGCCGCTCCTTTATCATCGTCAACCTCCGTCCAATTTGAGGTGTCATTCAGGAATGAGAAAGTCGCCACTTTTTATCGTATTACATAGCACGGACCTCGATCACCGGCAATGCCGCGGAATCGTCGTTACCGCCGGGCCACCATCCCTAGCCTCATCCCCCCCTTCCCGATTCTTCCACAACTTGGACTGCCCAGGGTGACCCAAGGCGGCGCCGACAAAAATAGGGGTGTTGGCTGTGATCAGCGCGGCAACGTCCAGAGCGGGAGCAGGGGTTGATGTTGGTTGGGTTATTTTCAACCGTTAGATTCAATCCAACGGCTGAAAAACAAATTAAGCACGGCCAAGTTGGCTGTGCTCCATTACAGCCACCATTTCTTATATATATATATATATATATATATATATATATATATATATATATATGTATATATATATAATGTAAGGTGGGGCTGTGCTGGCTGTGCTGCAGTGTTTCAGCCGTTGGATCAAATCCAACGGCTGAAACAAGCCCCCATTTCCCCCCTTCTCCATCAAAAAAAAAAAAAACAGTTCTGCCGGCGCCGGCCGCCGCCGCCACCGCGTCGCCGCCACCCCGGCCGACGCGACGCCACCCCGGCCGACACGACGCCACCCCGGCCGACTTAACCGCGGGGGACGGGGCGGCGGATCTAGCCGCCCCGCCTCTTCCCCTGCCGGCCCGCCGCCCGCGCCGCCGCCGCCCGCCGCCCGCCGCCCGTCCCCCGTCCTCCGCCCGCCACCCCGTCCCCCGTCCCCCGCCCGCCACCCAGCCGCGCCCCCTCGGCCCCGTCGCCACCCAGCCGCGCCCCCTCGGCCCCGCCGCCACCCAGCCGCGCCCCCTCCGCAGCCCCCGCCGCGCCCCCCTCAGCCCCCGCCGCGCCCCCTCGGCCCCCGCCGCCACCCAGCTGCGCCCCCTCGGCCCCCGTCGCCACCCCGCCGCGCCCCCCTCGGCCCCCGCCCGCCACCCCGCCGCGCCCCCCTCGGCCTCCGCCAGCCACCCCGCCGCGCCGCGCCCCCGTCCCCTGTCGCCGCCGCCCCTCGGCCGTCGCCGTGGCCGGGCATCCTTCCCGCCCCCTCCGCCGTCGCTCCTGCGGCGGTGCCGGCGCGCGCCAGCGGCAACTCCGCCCCCTTTTTTTTTTTTGATCTTGGCCGTTGGATACTAAACCAACGGCCAAGATTGTTCTCCAGCACAACCAAGAGCAATACTTTCACCATATATATATATATATATATATATATATATATATATATATTGGACCTCAATTTAGTTATATCGTTAACAAACTATCACAGTTAACGCCCAGGCATGTTACGTCATTGCAAGGAGATGTTTTCCTAAAGTTGTTTTATGTCATTTGAATCATTCATGAATTATTGTTGCACCTTTAAGTTAATTCTATTTTAATATACCAAGAGGATTGTTTGATTTGCTGTAATTTAATATTTATTATTAATTTGAAATATTTAAATGTTGAACATCTTATTTATAGTAATATTTCGGTTCGGTATAAATCTAAACTGAAGCTTGGGATTCCAAAACTTGGTATTTGAGCCAACCCGAGACCGGTATTAACTGATGAGAGTTTATCTAAATACATATTTAAATTAGACTCATGAGTTATAAAAAGAATTCTTAAATAAAATTTTCATATGGTAAATAGAATGTAAAATCCCTTAATTAGCCAATCCAATATTTAATACTTATTAGGTAAGATCAATATATTATTGAGGATGGTGTGCCTTATAATCTTTAAGTTGGTTAAATATTTTTTAAAAAATAAATAGGCCTATCAATTTACATTAATTGGGTTAAGTTGTAATAGGTGGTATGTGCATATCCTATATATTGCGTACATTTGAATCATAAATCGTGCATTCAAAGCTCCCTTTAATAAAAATTTCCTCTGAAGTTAAAAATTAAGGACTTAAGAAATTAGATAAAGCATTCCATATTAACTTGTTCAATCATATTGGCCGTTCATTATACATGCAATACTACATACTAGCTTTTGATGCTGATCAACTAATGATATGAGTAGGATTTAATAAAAAGTGGGTGCTTGATCACTTTGAATGCTCAATTAAATTTCTATAATGGGCTCCAATGAAGCAGTTTTTTATATTAAAAAAAGTAGCCTTTGAAGAGAATAATAATATTAACGTGGGTGTTGGCTTATCAGAATTTAAAAAAACAAACAAACTTCGTTTGCCTACCAGTAATATTCAAATGACACAATATAAACCATTAAGGGTCCAAAGTAGATTAACCAGTTGTCACAAGTTAAAGCCCACTTGCCTATATGGAAGCTACTGATATATATATACCACCAGTTCACAGTTTCCGTTAGGCACTATAATATGGATGATGGAGCTGCTTTCCTAACCTAAATTTTGGATGCGTTAGCGAATATATACATGATCGTACTGTAGGATGATTCTGATAGAAAACAGATTCTGTTGTCGCAAATATCTCAAGCCACGTACTGTTGAGCTTAGAAAGGAGGCAGGAGCCCCATCTCTTCAATATGTTATCCATTCTGTACAGTTTGCTGATAGAAATTCTAATAAGTTATGGTATATGCCGACCAACTTCATGATTCTAATTCACTAAAGATGATTTCGGAGCCAGGCAGCTAGATATTTCTCAATCAGCTGATATCTATCTAGAATTACACATCGATCGACAACAACTTGAGCAAGGTTAAACATGGAAAAGCTGGAAGATACATGTATGAATTGCATTACTATTGATTGTAGCCCAAATAAAGCTTAATTAAGCAGCTATCAACGCACAAGTATTTTTTTAACTGCGAACTACATCTTTGAAGTACCCATTGATTATATGTTTAGAGCTCACACTTACAAGCGCCCATCTTATTAGAGAGCAATAACATGCATGTACTCTAGATATTGTTTTACAATGTAACAGATGGAACGTTTGGACAGGAGAGAGCACAGCAAAGATGAGGCTAACAAAACCAAGCACGGCACTTGGACTAAGCATGCATATATAAGAGTACAGGTATGATACCACATTCTCTAGTTAAAAATATCATACATAGAGATGCATATGTATAGATACGCTTCAATAAAACTCCTTGCATTCATCTCTTGATGCCTTAGCCTCTCTTTGAAATAGGAAATATAAATGGCTGCTCTTCTATCCACACTGTCTTCGGCACTATCTTCAACATGACCAGCAGCTGGATCACTTTCCACACTCATTTTAACGGTGGAAGTCATATGCTTGGTGGAAGGGAGAGAAGGGGTTGGAGGAATTACATGGATGGGGTTAACCTTGCTACTATACCTCAAGGGGCTTTCCATGGATGTGTTCTTGGGCGGCCTGTTGAAGGAATTCATCAACTTCAATATTGATCTCCTCTTCCTGTTCGCCTCCATTTCCCTTCTTATCTGGATTACAAGCTAGCTATCGAGTTTGATCTGCTCTTGTCTTGGAAGCAGTTGGAGTGAAGAGCCTTTATATATTGTTGTCATGGACTCCAACAGCAAGCGTATATGTTAAGATAGGGGCATCACAAGAAAAGTGGGCCATGATCTTATCCAAACTTCATATATGGTTTCGTAAACTTATTAACATTACCTTTTACTGATCTTCCACCCATCGGGTGTATTAGTTCTAATCTAGTTTGGTACTTCCAATGAATGTTATAACTTTAGACCATGATTGATTCCTATCGATTAATATTTGTATACGACTTCATAAGATTTGGAGGATGTATCTATATAGCGTGGAGAGGCACTTTACCGCAGAGAAGGGACCCAGTACTACCACTCTAATGCTGTATAAAAATATTCTGCACAATAATTGCTAGTTAAGGAGTCTAAATTATGGTTTTTGGGTAGGACCCAAGTTGTTCCGAAAGAGTCTCCCAAATATCTCGTGAAGCATGAAAGAAAAACAGAGGATAAGAATTGTGTCTTTGTCAAACCTTCTCCACTATCTTGGGGAATAATATTCCTTTTAGAAATCTCCCCTTAATTATATTATTATTATTATTATATACATACATATATGATCAAATAAAAGAGGAACATATATTCTACACTTTCCTTGCATCCTTGCTGTACGATAATCTACGCACATCTTGTTCAGCTTTAGAGAGTGATCGGTAAAATTGAACAATCAAATCTATTCTTGAATACTAAAGGATTAGTTGCATGCGCGCATTAACAACAAAAATATTGTTTGGTATTGATTCTCGCGATTAAATATCCTACATTAGGAAATTTAGTCGTTTACATTATCAATTATTATATGATTATGATTTATAAGATGGAAATGTAACATTGAGGCATTATATGTGTCAATTTCCAAATTATTCTAATAAGTATGACAAGCTGATTTTTTGTTTTTGTTTAATCCAGTTGCACACTTGTAGATATGCTGGTGGATAAGAACGCCAAGGTCCAAAAAAATAAATAAAAGGGTTGGCAAGTCTGAGTGGCGATTACCGCTCTTTTTAAGATAATAACTGCCCTTATATATATGTTGGAATATTTAACACATTAGAGCTTCGAATTTGCACACCTGATTTAATAAGATCATCGCAAAAATAATCTACACGTGTAACTTGTTAATCTCAAATCCAAGACATATCGAAGCATTTTTTTCTATACAAGATTATCACTTTACATTAGAGTACTTTTTGGTAATTCATATCCAAAATGCAATTCGTTTTTCTCTTTGAAAGTACAATAATAATGAGAGTTTTCATTATCTTGTCACACTGTAGGATCAAGTTAAAATTTCGTTTGAAATTTGTTTTAAAATCTTTTTTTCCTAAACACTTAATAAAAATCACCAAAGAGATGGTGAGGATAAATGAGTCTCAAAAAGTACATAAAACTCTTTTTTTTTCTTTGAGAACGAGGTTTTATAAAACAAAGCAACAAGATGAGGTAAGTAGCTAACCCGACGTGAGTGGGCGACCCATCACATGTCATCATCTGGGCACTAGGGTTTGGAAAACCCATACGTGCTGGGTGAAAAACACAGCGTTGTGACTCTTAAACATCAAATTCAACAATACATGTTGCATGTAATAGCATATTTGACGAGTTTATCTCTGACATAAAATAAGTTTATTATTGATTACTTCGTGTAGTAAAGAAATTAATCACACTAGAATGCGAGAAAAATTAATTTATGTTCATTCAAAGACAATGATTTACATAAATTAACTTTAAAGACTATTATGAACAGTCAAAAAAATTAATTGAGAAACAATAAGGAATAAGACCAAGCGAGGACAATCAAGAGTAAAACAAAAACACACTTATTATAGGTTAAACAGAATGGCATTTATTGTGGCTGATCCAATCTATTACAAATAAAAACAAATTAATGTAATCAATCATGCCAGCACAATTTATTATGGTGGCATGCATAATAATTAATAAAGCTTTATTGATCTAGACTAAGCTCAAGAAATTATATTTTATATAAAAATTACATTTCGTACAAAAAATATCCAATAGTTGTCATTTTGAAGGTGGAGATCAGCTTGAAAAATTTTTGGTGACTTGGTGAAATACACATTGTTAAACACTTTATTTTATCTACGATCATTCGTTTAATTATCATTTATTGTTTATCACTACAGAGTCAATTTGGTTGGTACAAAAAAAAACGTAAAATTTTTTTTGTTATAATTATTTATAAAGAGTTAGTAACCCTATATAGAATTTGGCATGAACTACCATATATAGATTTCGTAAAATTTTTTTATACTAACCAAAACGAGCTTAAGGAATTCAAGCAATTTTTTCTGTGTATAAACGACATATGTATAGGCTATCTCGTACCTTGATAAGGGGGTATTGTAAAAGGGAAGCGTGTGTCTTGTCGCAATTTTGTAGGGAGACCCACGAGTGGCAACGCGCCATACATGTCAATGTGACGAACCCTCTGAGCAATCCTGTAGATGAGCCCACAAACCAGTCATAGGGGACCCACCCCTAAAGAGCATCAGATAATAGTAGTGCACCTTTTTCCCAACAATTTTCATGCAAAAGTGAGGAATTCTTTCTCATCTGTAAAACACAAGTGGGGGTCCCTTGTAATATATTCCTTTCCTGATTAAGATCCCATCCGAAAATGATGGGCTCTGCTTTTTTATTGTATCTATATACGAAGAACTTAAATACCAATTAATCAGCTTTCCTCGTGGATCAACAATGTGACGATCCAACCATAGAGCATAGATCACCGATGTCAATTAAAAAAATATAAATTTAGTTAGATTTTAAATTAAATTGCAATAAATACTTGAATTAATATTAGTGCATGCATTATTACTTAGAAGTAAAAAGTATTTGGTACATTAATTATGTTAGTAAGTAGAAACAAGTAACATAATACAACAGGAAGCAACTAGTGATAAATAAGAACGCGAGGGATGCACTAAAACGTTTTCCAACAATCTTAATTGTTAACACTAAAAAATTATAAATAACATAAAAATTTTAAATAGTTAACCTTACTAAATTTAATATATACATACATACATATATATATATATAATATTCTTTCTAAAAAATTAGTACCTTTATAATATGTTTTGTATTCAAATTAATTATATGTATCTTCATGTGGCTCACGTATGTTCTCTTTAATGAACAAAAAAGCAAGATAACAAAAAAGGGGAAATTATTTTATCATGACAGTATATGGGTGCATCGTATGAGGTAAACATGATTATTTATTGTCTCACTTGGATATAACCTTACCAAATTTGTATACAAAATATTTTACTTAATTTATTTTTTATATAAAATATATTAAATATCACTACTTATGATAGGATTGCCTATTTTAAAATTTTTATGTCATTTACCTCTTTCACGATCATAATGCATAAAGTGAATTTTAAGTAATTATTTGAATTCATTTTTTATGTAAAATATCGAGCTAAAATGAGGTTAGCCACAAGCTGGAGATGCAAGTTCAAGCTCACTTTATTTAAACTTGATTCAAACTACGGAAGTTTTGATCAACGTACAAGCTGGACAACACTTACCAAATTCGTCGCTGTTAAATTCGTGAAGATACGAGACATGCGACTGAAGAGAATCGGGTCAAGTTCGGCATAGGAATCATATATCAAAAACATTGATGCCGGACGTCTAATCTAAAACAGGACTATGCAGGTAATCAAAAGAAAATTGGGTGGAGAATATGAAACAGTTGGGCAAGGCAATTACCAGTTTCGCTTTCCACATTATTATTAGAGTCTAGAGAAGCTTGGCACAATATCCTCTGAACAAGAATCGTCCGACAGCTACTTCCATAAAATGTGCAACTGTCCTCCAAAAGAAAGTGCCCCGTGGGTAAAAGAAAGAGCCATGGGTATCTTTCTGTAGCCTTTATTTTTACCTGCTGTATCGATGATGGACTTAAAAAAAAGGAAGGGCGTATAGATAATCTTACTTTTGCTTTCGACTTACAGGCTATCCGTGCGAGATCACGTTGGATAGTAGGAGGATAAGTCTGCGGTATAAAATTCTAAATTCTAAATTTGTTTTTTCGCTTAAAGCAAAATAAAGAAAATTAATTTGTTTTTTTATTGGGCTGTCATTCTATTATTTTTCAACCGGCCATACTGGGGCCAATCCGTAACTTTGAGTCAAATAAAAACCGCGGGGGATTCTATTTATTAAAAAAACTTAATTCTATTTTGCTTTCTTATCTAATTGTTGACTAATGGCTTATGTACAGCATGTTATAGGCCGACCGATCCACAACATAACCTCCCATTGTTATTGCCATTTTTGCAAAATTATTGAGTTTGGTTTAATCTGTTGCATTGTAAATTCTTGATTTTGAATTATATGCGCATTTGAAGCAGATTAATATTTGTTTATCCTCGTAGAGGGGCCCCACACGATTTCACAACGGGGCAAATTATGATATTACTTGCATTCTGTCAAAATTTTTAAAATTTTATTAAAAAATAAAATTTAAAATCTATAACATTAAAAAAATAGTAAAAATTTCTCTTTTAAATAAAATATGATAAATGTATATAATAATTTTACAATTTACAAACTTAGTAAAAAAGCATCTACAAATTATTGATAAATATCACTTTGTTAAGGTGGAAGTTAAATATTTACATTACATGCCCAATGTAAATTATGTTGCACCAAAAAGATTCAAACTTCCAAATGACCCGTAATTTTTCATTACTAAAATTATATCTAAATATTATGTAATTAGTTAAAGTTGTACATTAAATTTTTATTATTTTTAATGTGCAATATATTTTAATTTAATTAATAATATATAAAATAATATAAAATCATTTGAATTGTAAATATTTAATTTTAAACACAATTTTTTAAACATGTTTAAAAATATCTTGCTTGCTAAAATCAATTTGAAATTATCAAAGGCAAAAATTATATGAAGAAATTTGAAAATTAAATTTTAAATATTAATATATGATTAATTAAAAGTAATTTTTTTAAATAATT
Organism: Piper betle; assembly: GCA_033002965.1. Classification (NCBI taxonomy): domain Eukaryota; kingdom Viridiplantae; phylum Streptophyta; class Magnoliopsida; order Piperales; family Piperaceae; genus Piper; species Piper betle. The sequence goes on from JAURVB010007738.1 coordinate 65,546, forward strand.
AAAAATAAATATGGACTGACATTAAGTTTTGGATGAGTAGGAAACAAAAGTAAAAAGTTTTAGATGAGTATGAGAGGAAGTAGAAGACGGTGAGGATGAATTTTGGACAAGTAAGAGACAAAAATGAAAAGTTGAAACTAAAAGTAAATATTGATTAGTATTGAGTTTTAGGCGAGTTGGAGATGAAAACTAAGAATTTTGGGTGAATAAGAGATGAGGAGAATAAGGTGAGGATAACTTTTGGGCCAGTAGGTGACAAAAAGAAGAATTTTTTGTGAGTAGGAGAGGAATGAGAACATGGTATAATGAATTTTGGGCAGCTAGGAGGCAAAAGCGGAGAGTTTTGAGTAAATAGCAATAGTATGAGAGGGTTTGCAAGGTCATAATTAATATCATGCAATGAATAGGCCAAAATATAATGAGAGCGAAAAAAAACATCATATTATAATATATAAAATCTAAATAAAAAACAGCACAACGCATAGGCCATGTATAACTTTTTTTTTAGAAACTCTGGATTAGTACATTCTTCAATAAAATTTAAAATAAAATATTATCAAAAGTGAAAATTTTGTAGACTATAGTGTAGTTAATAAGCATTTAAAAAACATTAAAGTAAATATCTATAATGAGGGTATGATTTGAAAAAGTATTTTTTTAAAAAAAGGATTTATGAATAGGGACTAACTTCTGGATCATAAACGTAGGAGACACCAATTTGATTTGTTATTAAAACATCAAGGACTTTTCTTGATGAAATTATCATTCTCTCACGTGTAATTATATATAGTTGTTTATCACTTCACCTGATGACTTGAATTTTTTTTTTTGCCAAAAGATAAAGCTAATACTCATGCAAAAGCAAAAAATATTGTATATGCAAAAATTATATATATAATGGACATCATGAAGTTAACAATTAATATAAGATTTATTTTTAAAATTTTTCCTAGCAAATATACTCTTCTATTGTTATTTTCAAGTTTTTCATTTTTCATTTTGGTAAAACTAAAAAAATGTTACAACTATATTTAAGGCAAATCCAAAATTGTCATCTAATAGAAGTTCAAAATAAATTTATTTTAACAAATAAATTTAAATTTGGAATCAAAATATTATAACATATGGGGAAATGCATAATTTCAATTTACATTTTGAATTAAAAGTTGAATTACGTTTTTAAGACATTAAATTCCAATAATAAAAGATTTAAAATAAAAACTACAGTCTATTAGTTATAAAATTCTAGGATCGGCATTGCACATAACTGATAATTCAAAGGCATCTATTATAAAAGAATTAATTTATTCTAAAATGCAATTTAAATATGCTTCAAAAAATTGTGTATTGTAAAAAATTGGACTAAAATTTGCAATCCAAATTGAAATTTGAGTAAATAAATTTGAACTAAAATAAAAATATATTTTGACGGCATTTTAAAATACAAAGTACTCAAGATTATGCATACCCGATGAACAAATTATAAGGGACCTATGCATAAAGAAAATTATTATCAAAATCAAAATTAAAACTAAAGCATTTTAAAATTACTATATTACAATTTAAAAGTAATTTAAGATGACAACATGTTTAAAAATATTTTTAAAATACTATGGACAGGAGATTATGCATAGCGCATCATCCAAATATAAGAAACCTATTCCATGAAAACATAAATTCAGTTTGGAAGTTTAATTTACAATTAGAAATAAAATTTTCTAATAGTTTAAAAAATCAGATTTAAAATATAAAAATGAAATAAATTTTAACTTAGAAAATTTAATTATATTTAAATAATTATATTCCAATTAAAAAATAGTTTTAAAAATTCTACTTGGGATATGAAAAAATTCTTAGTTTTAAAAATAGTTTAAAAAATTACTCTAGCCGACTCCTGCAAATTCATCATATATATGTATATGCAAGCTAAGATGACAAGAATATTGGGATTGATCGATCACACACATGCAATCCATAACACTTGCATAAACGGCGTCATATGCATATATATATATATATATATATATATATATATATATAAAAGGATGTCAGGAGCCCGGCCTCGTTAATTAAACAGTTTAATAATTTTATAAACTGCTTCTCCCATATGGTTTTCAACCATCATTTTGCACATTCCACCCCTGCCTAACGAAGGAAGTTCCTAATATTTATTAAAATAATTTTCCAGGGACACTTTCATGCATGCACAAATTAAATAAAAGTGGAAAAACCTTTGCTGATCCCTTCCGCTAATTTTCCCACCCACCCGGCAACATTTTTGAAGCAAGCCTTTGCTGATCTCTTCTGCTAATTTTCCCACCCACCCTCCACCAGTTTTGAAGCAAGACTTAATCTGAGAAATGGAGCAAAAGTTCTTTAGCATTGGTCAGTATGTACACTAAATTGTAAGTACGTAATTGTTATTCAATAAAGTAGACGAATCAAAGCAAGAATATTGACTTGAAAGAATTAAACTTAAACCATTGAATAAATTGATTTTATTGTAGAAAAAACTAGAAAAGTGAACAAATAACATGACATGGAAAACAAGGGATGGAAGGGGGAAAAAAGGGAGAGAGTTAACCTCGTGGGTGGAGATCGGAGCAGTGGAAAGCAAAAGAAGGGAAGGACAACGAGGAGAGTCACAATTATCAATCTTAAGTGAGTTTATTAAATACCATTAATTATTCTTAGAGATGGACATAGATGGACGAAGAGTCCATGCTTATTAATCTTTTAACTGCATTATTAGTGTTTATGATGGATATATCTTTAGTAAAATATAGTTGTAAAACATAATTATAGGGCCAAAATTAATAATATGCAAGGAAAATATTGAAATGTGATGAAAGCAAAAAAGAATACCCTGTTATAATATATAATAGGTATAAAAAAATAAAAATAAATTACAAGGCCCTATATATGATTAGAGAACTAAAAAATAACATGGAATGACCCTATAACATAATGTATGTATATATATAATTAATTATATATGTAATATGTGTTTTACACCAACTTGTAGATAACCATTCTTACTAGAGAGTTGGGTTTTTTATCTTTTAAAAAAAATTTCTTTTTGAAAATCCGAAGACCAATTTCAAGTCCTGATTTAAAGTTTTGCAAGCCGACAATAAATGGTAGGAGACGTCACTTTGGAGTCTTGAGTGTGAACGACGTCTGAGATCTGCGTTTATAGAGATGCGTATTTTTTGACACGTAAAGTAACGCCTCATGCTTGTTACCATGTCGGTGGGTAGCAGCCGTACACTCGTAAACACTTTTTTTTTTTTAAGCAATCTCTAATCTAACATCTTCATCTACAATTTAATAACACAAGGCCATGAATTTGGTCTTCCACTCTTCTGTCCCCGCCCATAACAGCCAATAATTACATCTCTTATGCTTGGAAGTCGGGGTCGCCTCTCCTCCTCCTTTAAGTTGTATTTTTCTCATAAATCATTATAAACGTTAAATTTCTATATTCTTCTTATCTATTATACTCATCTAATCTCTTGTTGATATATATATATATACCTTGCACCTACATTATAAATCATTTTTGATGTATATGGTTTATGACATGCAGCTGTAAAAATGATTTTTTTAGAATTAAGCAATTTTTTTAAAACTATTCATTGAAAATTGATATCCAAATAATAAAACTGACATCTGATTTAAAAATTTTAATCTTTAATTTATACTCAGTTGAAAAATCTATTCTAAAACTACTAATTAATAAGCAATCAATAACTAAAATAACATTACATGTGAGAAGTAAAATTATTGATTAATGTCCAAGGTAAAGACAAACCAATTTAATGGGAACATATGATAGAAAAATTGTTAACAATAACATTTAATGCTTTTGTTAAAAAATAATAGCAACTGTTTAGATAAACTAACAAAAAACTATGTCAAGAACAATGGTAACTTATCTCAATTTTCTTATTAATTTGTTTGCATATTATAGTAATTGTTTGGCGCTTAATTTTGTTTTATGAACATAAAATATTGCAGAGAAAATCTAACAATAAAAAATAATTATTGACCAAACTACTACAAAACAATTTAATACCTAATTATAATTGGGGAATAATTTTTTCTCTCTAAATTTATTCTAAAGGGGGTACGGCTCTCTCCCTGTTTTTTAAGCACACACAATTATTTTAAAAAATATACTTTTACAAGATATATCTCATTATTTCAAATTTAACTATTGAAAAAATGATACTTTTACGAAAGGTGTCTCGTTACTTTTAAATAGTTGTAACTATTTGAAAAAAGGTAATCCTAAAAAATCTCTTATTATAGAAAGGTACTGTATTTAGAAGGGGGTACTCTTATATGATGTACCTCTTCATAAAAAGCTTCGTTACTTAGTTTGTGATTCTTTGAAAATATAATAATTAGAGTGTCGCATCCTTTTCTATCCAATTTTTTTATAAATTTTGATTTTCTCCCAAAAATTTACTATATCTTTTTTTCTATAGATCGATCACCTTCCTATTTAATTATCATTAATAGCTCATTGGAAGAATGAGAAATATAGTGGTTTATTGTTTAGATCTAGTTGAAGATCTATCCAATCTTTTTCAAAAAACAATTTTCATTATATTTATCGCCAGTGGTTTCTCCATAAGAGGATTTTTCTAAAATGAAGTTAATTAATGACTTGTCTAATCATCTTTTCAAACCATTTCTTCAATTATCTTTTTTTTGTATAAAAAACCTTATTCAACTATTTTTTAATTAATTTTGTTCTTGCATGTTAAAAATAATAATAAAATTTTTATATTTTCTCCTTATTAAATTTATGATGTTTGTTTTATTTAAAATATGAAAAATATTAATTTTCATTTTTTGTGTATTATTAAAATTAAATTAATTTTTCAATTGTCTTTATGATTTTCTTGTCATCATTTTTTACAAACATGTTTTCTAAACATCTTTGTAATCCAATCCTTCAATAATTGTTTTTTTATTTTAAAAAAACTTGAAACTATTTTCTTATAAGTTTTGTTCTTTTATGTTTTCATTTTTAAATTTATGATATTTTTTTAATTGAAAATTTATATATATATATATATTTGTGTAGTTAAATTATTTTTATTTAACCGTGCCTTTTTTTGTTTTATCATGCCTCTTTTAATATTACTTTAAAAAATTGGTAATAATTTATTAGAAAATATTTTTTAATGAATGTGGTTGTAATTTTTTTTATTATTATTATTGATAATTAAACCTAGTACTTATTATAAGGGAAATATTTTTTGCATCACCAAAATTTTCTCTATTTTCCCCCACTTTAATTTTAATTAGTTTAAAAAATTGTCATATAAGCAGAATCTACGTGGATAAATCAATATGACAATCACATTAAAGGCAGGGAAATGTAGGGAAAACTTTTGTGATGTGCATAGCATTTCTCTTACTATAACACTAAAGTTTATATATAAACTTGGTTTTGACTAGACTCTAAGCCAAACTTATCTACAAACTAATCCTTTAGTAGTTTTCTAATTAAAATTTTGACCCAATTGGGTCGCAATTAAACCACCAAACTCAATCATATTCACTAAATCAACTCATTCTTGGGACAACCGAGATACGAAACAACTTTTATCTGTCTATCTATTTATCTGTCAATTTATCTATATATATAATAAGAGAACAATTTTTGACAAGTGTGATCCACTTTTAACGAGAGATTAACTATAATGACCCCACTCAAAATGGAATATAATAGGTTAAGTCATTTATTTAAAAGTGATTAATCAAATTAAAAATTTATAATCTATTCCTATTTATAAATGGATCTTAGGCCACTAAGTATTACATGTAAAACTAAATTGAGAGATCACAATCCACCCACTACCTTACAAATTTTGTCCCTAAAAATCCTACATCTCGCCTGTTATTATCCGTAGCTCATGATTTTTTTGGCCTGTAACCAATACCCTAGCTAATGTCCTAATACAAAATCAGATTCCTATGATATTATCTTTAATGACTCGGCCTAAAATACAACATAATGGGACTAAGTCATCTCTATAACGGTGGTCGTTCATATTAAATATTTATAATCTATCATCACTTATAAATAGAATCTTTTCTTAGTAAATATTAGATGTGAGACAAAGTTTAAAGATCTCATATTCACAAATGACCATTATGGTTAATTGTGATAATAATAAAAGACAATTTTAAACTTCATTAAGATATTTAAAAATCTCAATAAAATATAAATTTAAATCTTTTAACATTTGAAAATATCTACAAAATGCAATCTTTCTAGATAAATTACATATTTCCCAACTTTATAGGATTTATAATTTTATTAATTAAAAAACAGAAAAAAAGTATGGTTACTGAATCCCATTTTCCATTTTTTACCAAATTTGTACTTTAATTAATTAAAAATCTTCTATCTTATTTATATAATAAAAGAACGATTTTTGACAAGTCTCCTCAACTTTTAACAAGGGGTTAGGAAATTGCTAGCTCATTATAATTGGCTGCGATAATAATAAAAGATAATTTAAAACCTCATTAAAATATTTGGAAATTTCTATAAAATATATTTCAAATCTTTTAAGATATTTAAAAATTTCCACAAAATGAAATCTTTCCAGTTAAACTACTTATTTCCCAACTTCATCGGCTTTATAATTTTATTAATAGAACATTCCAATAATTTTAAAAAAAGTATGTTTGCCAAATCCTACTTTCCATTTTTATCGAATTTGTACTTTAATTAACTAAATTTTTCAATAAAGAATACACAATTTTGCCAAGCGTGTTTTAACTTGACTAAGATTATGCTTGCCTGGGATATGTTAACTTTTTATTTAATTATAATATATCATTTTTAAAATATATATATAATAATAATAAGGTTTATTAATGAATCCCAATTTCAATATATAAAAATTTCTGTCAATGTTTACAAAGAAAACATATAATCAAATTTTGATTCAAGTTAGATTGAATTTTAAGTTGGTTTAAATTCTTTAAAATTTATTAAATTCAAATAAAGTAAATCATTTGAGTAGGGTTATTTCAAATTCTAATAAGGGTATAAATAATTATAATTTGAATATAATAATTTTAAAAAATAAATTAAAATATGATAAGCTATATAAGTTTGTACAAAGTCTTTTAAAATGTATATAAAATTTAACCAAAATATTTTTTAAAAATTTCATGGAAAAAGATGGTGATTATTGGAGAGTATAAGCAATATAAAATATTTAATTAGTTAAAAAATTATTAAAAAATAAAAAATATTTTGCCAAGTGTGATTAAAATATTTTAGTTTTTACTTAATAAGAATGTATCATTTTAATGATTAGTTTAAAAGGTCGGTTTACAATAAAATCCTAATTCAACTAATGCACATATTTTTTGAAGCTTACAAGAAAATATATAATTTAATTTTGACTCAACTTAGATTATATTTTTAAGTTGATTAAATTTTTAAAAATTTATAAAATTTCAAAATATTAAGAATAAAAATGTTTTAATTTCTAAAAATTATTATAAATCATACAAGGGGTTTAAAATCGAATAGAACATGTGTTGCACAACATGCGGGAGCATATGTATAAAAAAAAATAACTTAAAAAGGATTATATTTTGTTAAAAATACCTATATAAAAACTTGCTATAGTATAAACGAATTTAATCAAATGTTAAGTATAATTTAATATGTATTATATTATTAAAAAATAATTTTGTATTTGTTAGTGAGTTGTTATATAATATAAAAAGACAATATGTAAATTAATTATAATTAATTTACAAAATAAATTTAAAAGAAAAAATTATATTTATTTGAAAATATCATCAACATAAAACAAAAAGATACACATCCCTGCCCAAAACATAAACAATGTTAGTAAACAATAATTATGATTTTGTAGTGGATCGGTACATAATATAAAAAGAAAATAATGATAATCTACTTATAAAATTAGAAAAAAATAAAAAAAATGATACTATAATCAATATATTTTTAAAAAGTTTATACAAACCCGCGCAAGGCACAAATATACCCTTAGTAGATAAATAATGAGTAGAAATTTTTGGAATAACACGAGGGATGTAGGACAAAACTGCTAACTTCGATGACCAATTAATTTACTACCATAGGACTAGTTTATAAACTAAAAATAAATATATAAATGTTTTTTATTGAACTATATATACATATATATATATATATATCATTTAATTTATTTTAAATTTCATCTTTCGTTTTATCCATTATGTTTATAAATAAAAAGATAAAATAAAAAATTGGATCATTTCATGGATTTTGTTTTTATCGCTTTTTACTTAAATAAAATAATCCATTATAATTCCCCTAATTAATAAGTAATATCATAGCCTAAAATTGCATGATATAAAAGAATAAATACTCTAATATATTAATATTGTCAACGCGTTTATATTACTAAATATTTATATATGTTAAGACTCTATTATGACTGTCAATTGACTTTGAAATTGAATCAATATTATTCAACCTCTTTTAGCATGGACTGAAGTTGATGATAAGCACCTCTTGTAAGAGTTCATGGGAAGGCTCTCAACCTTATTGCTTCCTTATAATTATTAGCTATTCCGTGTTAGATAGTGTCAACTGTACTAATTCTGTTTGAGTAGGTAAGTGTATGCATGTGTTGTAGCCTTTGTAAAAGTTGAATCATTCATCACTTATAACAAGCCAACAGGTTCTATTAATATCTCTTTCTGGCTGTGTGTTGTCTCCTTTGTTCCAATACTGTAAGTGCTTATAAGCAGCAAATATGAAGAGTAAATGAGGGGATAAATGGGGGTAGGTGTTAAAGCACCAATTGCACACGATGGTGGGTGGAAGCTTCCATCCAGGTGTATGCGCCAAATACTTGTGTGGGACTTAAAGAATGACAGTTGTTAACGGCAACGCTGACATATTTCTGATTACGCTGTTGATGACATTGATACATTGCCTTTGTTGTCCTTCGTTGTGACGCGGCGAAAGCGCGACGATGACTGACTGATGACTGACTGACGGCGTTGACGCGGGTTCTACGTTCCCACGGCGAATTGACGGCAGCAGGAGA
>JAURVB010007739.1:0-10933 GCA_033002965.1 Piper betle
AAATGATAATTTATGTCGTAATATATATTTATATATAATTGAAGCGTTTGAACTCATGCATCGCATATAATAAAACCATAACTATTAAAGTAATGTCATTAATCAAATATGGTAATCCCAATGCCACCTCGATGTTTATTTAACGTCACTCCCCTCATGAGACGTTCTATGAATATAATTACTTAGACCATATTGGACATCTCGACCTTTCCCAAATTAGAAATATTTTCTCTCTCTTAGTTTCTCTCCAGGTGGCTCCAAGATTTTGGTCCAAAAATTAGTTTCCTCCCCTTACTTTATAAATAAATAATATGAAATATTTGAAGGAAAAATAAGTAAGACTTTATTAATCCTTTTGGTCATTTTATCAATTATTATAGAATCCCTTGGAATTTATCCCAAAATTATGGATTTCATTTTAAGAATAACTTAACATCTTTAGTCCATAAATTCTTTATATGATGATGGGATAAGTTCAATTCTCTTATTACTCTTGATTTTCTCCCCAGTTCAACTCCATGAGTTATTCCAATATTGTCCAAGTCAATCTCTTTATCAACTCAAAAGGAATTACCACCCATGAAGTCATTACATAGAGTCAGCAAGCATACCCGCCAGCTGTTGTCTCCGTTATTTATTTACAATATTTACAGGTAAAAGAAAATGAGCCAACTTTGACCGATGCTGAAGCATTAAGTAAAGCTCAATTTATGCATTATCATATATATATACATATACATACACATATATATACACACACACAAACATACACACACATACCCAGCTATGCCATGGTACTTTGAGACGCCTCTGAAAAATCCCTCGAATTTTCCTACAAGCAATAAACGATACATGTATCACATTATAGATTTAGTATTTAGAATCTTTACGTATGTAAACCCATATATATATATATATATATATATATATATATATATATATGGGTGCAGGTCTCTGGTGGCAAGGAGGTGAACTCCTTGACCACAAGTCACGATATATCTGGGCACGCTCTGATTATGATCGAACGGCCCGTGACGTGATAAAAAAGTTCTTCCACCTCCTCCTCGCTCTTGCCGGGGCTCAGCCTCCGGCCGCGGCCGGCCGGGCGGGGGTGGGCGAGGCGGGGCGAGGGCGGCGTGTGGCGGAGGAGGCAGGGGAGGGCGGCGTCTGGATCCGGCTGCTGCGGGTCGGCGGGGGGCGAGGCGGCGAGGGCGGCGTGGTGGGCGGAGGAGAACGGAGAGGGCGGCGTCTGGGATCCGGCCGCGGCCGGCGCGGCGGGGGGTGGGCGAGGCGGGGCGAGGGGCGGCGGGCGGCGGAGGAGAAGGGAGGGCGGCGGGCAGGCGGCGAGGGAGGTGGGCGGCGGGGTAGGCCGCCCTTCGCCCTCACCCTCCGCCCACCAGCCTCCCCATCCGCCCGGCCCGCTCGCCCGGCCCCGGCCCCGCCCCCGCCCCCACCGCCAACCCTCTCCGCCCACACCCACCTGCCCCGCATTCCCTCCACCCTAGCGCCCCCCACCCCCTCCCCTGCCCGGCAACAGCCGCTGCCTGCGTCGCCCGCTCCGCCGGCCCCCGCCTCCGTCGCTCCTCCGCCGCTCCCTCCGCCGCCTCCCTCCACCACCTCCCACCGCCCGCCCGACCCTGCCGACGTCATCGCCGCCGTGATCGGCGCCGGAGGAAGGAGTGGGCGACAACGGCGGCGGCGGTGCCGAAGGAAGGATGGGGGTGCTCGATCTGGGACCGTCCTTGTAATCGGACGGCCAGATTAAATTTAAATTTTTTTTAAAAAAAAATCCTAATTAATCTGGGCCGTCCTTATAATCGGACGGCCCAGATTTTTGATAGAAGCTGCACCCGCCTTGGCGCAGGGCAGCGCTCTATATATATATATATATATAATTTTGTTCATATATACTGAATAATTTGTGAATGTTGTAGGTCTGTAGTATCTAAGAGTGTCTAGATCATATGCCTTTGCGACAACTTCTTCATCATACTACGCACTGAATTATGTTATATGTTAGATTTATTCTTCATATGCGGTCTACATATTAATTTGGAATTTCTAGCTGATTATAATGTTAAGATTGATTATCATGAGGGAAATGCTATAAAACCTGGTTTTCTACCAGACGGTTTTAGTTTAGGTTCGTGGCAACCGGATCAACTTGCATGCCCGACCTTTTACATTGCATGCTTATGTACGGTATGTATGTGCGAACCACAACCTTACTCTCTCTTGGTGCTTGACGCTACCCGGCTGGATACTATGCCATCCTGACTCTTGTTTTTGGTTTTTCTTTTGTGTCAAGTCTAGTGAGGTTTATGACAGTGTCCCCTGGTGAGTCTAAGGTGTTTGCTGCATGTTTGACCCTTTTAGACAATCCTAGCCCCCACAAGACCCACAGTGCAATTCCTGAGGTCACCCCAACCACCTTAGGATGGAAACCCTAAGTTCTCACAACTTGCGCCTAGCGCAAGGGTGCCCAGAAATTTTAGGGTTTCGGTTTTGGGTAATGGAGCAAAGGCGTTGGCCAACGCCCTTATGCCCAAATTCAAATTTCCCTCCCTTTGCAGCTAGCACAAAGGCACTGCACCGGATCCCTTTTCCCTAGAGTTGACCAAAACTTGAGTCTAGTTCAGTTCAGCAGGTTGTGTGCCTGATCTTTTAGACTTTACATGGTATGGCTTGTAAGAGCACAACGCAAAGCACCCTCCCATGGCCTTGCAATGGCCCAACTTTTTGCCTATAAATAATGGCCTATTTCCAAGCTTTTCACTCCTTTAGCTCATCTACATCAGGCTTCCCCCTTTCTCCTTGGCCTCTCTTCTTCTTCTCCAGCCCTCTCCAGGCCTTCCTAGGCCTCTCCATGCACATCCAAGCCCCTAGGGCTGAAGGTCTTGAGGTAGGAAGCTCCTAAGATACCTCCACTATGAACCGGTCAAAGTAAAGGTCTCACATTTACCCCTTTTTCTGTGTTTGTATGCCTGTGTGATTGCTCTTATGTTAAGTTTTGATTTTTATGTTATTTTATTCATGTAGGTCTCTGTATTAGGAGCATTTTGAATTTATTTTTACTACATTGGAAGCTGTATAGAAATACTTATGTATTTTTAATTGTTGTATGCTTACTATTTTGCACTATTTTAATGTAAAATGCATATCTCACATTTTAGATGGTATTTTTGCATGCTATTGGTCTTGTTATGTCCATAGGAAGTAGATCTACAAGTTTTATGAAGCATTATTTGTCTGCATTAGCCTCTATATGAATATGTATGGGAGCCAAAATTGGTAAAAGGTGGTGACTTTACTATTTTTAATAACCTGCCCGCCACTTTCTCCTATTTTTATACCTTGTTTCAGGCCATATTTTGATGCAAACTTTTGCATGTTCATAGTTAAGATGTTAGATAGTTGATGTTGAATTACCATGCATAAAATTACCTCATTAAGGGTTGAAAAAACCCCTAAGTGCATTGTGTGTATATTGTGATGTTGGCGTGCTATGTCATACTCTAAGATTGTGCTCCTCACTGAGCTAATTAAAAGGCATTAATAAACTTTGTAAAATTATCATTGGATTCAATAATTGTCTACTAGAAACCTATCAGTTTTAGTGTTAATTAAAAATTAGTTAGGTGGTTATTTTAATCTATTTTTTGGAGTGTAGGAATGTAGGGTGCAACCCTTCCCTAACTCTAGATGTAAAATCTGAAAGTCTAAACAAATGGTTATGAAATTGCATGAAATTTATCTCAAACCTTAGGTTGTGTCCCTATAAAACCATATGAAAATTCGGGAGCCTTTGGTTCAATAGATCTTGCGTTAAGATTTTTCCAAGCCCAATAGGTCCAAACACCCTGGTCAATACCTCTCACCTCAAAGTCCACTTTGGTCCAAATCCTTAGATTTTGAATCTCAAATGATACAAGATTCAAGGTTATGGTGTTGGCTAATACTACTCTTTTACCTAGGCCCATTTGAAGTCTCCAAGCCCATGAGCCAAATTTAGGAAAATTGGTGCGAACCTCAGGAATATTGTTCCACAGCACCTAGGCCTAACTTTAGTGGCTCTTATTTACCATGTTAGCCCATTGGACCGTACTTGGTGATTCTTTTCCCAAATCATAAGAGTGTTAGGGCCCACTAGGGCAAACTTCAGCCCATTTGGAGATCGTTTGGCCTTCCGAAAAATTGTCAAGTTAAGGCTGTTTGATTAAACCCTAAGTTTGACCTTTTCTAACTAAGTATACTTGCAACCCTAAACATTAATTAAGTTATCTAATGAGGATAAATGTGAATTTAGTAAGTAATTAAGTTAGTTAAGTGTCTTATGTGTATCTGCCTGTGTTGACGCATCATCTCATGTTGCGTGTCGATGAGATCCGATGTTTATTCAGGTTCCATCTTTGTCTTAGATTTCGCAGAGTAAGTTCATCCAATTAGGACGAGGAGTTCGACTCATCCAAGTGCGTAAGACTCTCCAGTTTTCATCTTTTTTTACCCCCTAAGTGTCTAGTTTAACGGCATTTTAGATGTAGGACAATATTAGAGACATTTTTATTGATCCCTTGCTGGTTTTCGAACAAAAGATATAGAAATTTATTATATAAGCCCCTTTGTAAGGCTATTATATAAGTATGCACAATTTTACAGATTCCACGAATAAGAGAGTAAGGAGTACATGTTGTATGAATTGTACTAGCACTCCTTTAAACTATAAAGTAGTTAAATATATGTAGGGTACTTCAAATGCAAAACATTTCTAGAAATTGTAGCACTAACTTAACTGTTCTAAGCCACCTAAGTACTATGGCGGGTGGTATATGGAGGATGCAAGGTAGTAAGCTTTTTGTATGAATATGAATATTTATTGTGCATGTGAGCCAACCTATGTAATAAGTTATCCTTGCTTACCGTTCTATTAGGCATTCTAAAGTTTTATGTATTCTCTATGGGTATTATGATACATCTTTGCCTGTAACACTCCCAGTGAACCAACCTAGAAATGCTACCGGCGACCGAACCGTTCGCTAATTTACTTGATTTAGTTAAGCCAACCCGGATCTACCCACAATGTCTCAATATGGTGATGCAAGTATACAATGCATGGATGGGATGCTTAGATTCTAACGTTGTTCTAGATGAATGCTATGATATCCAATCAAGTATAAAACAAACCAAACAAGAGAAAAGTTTAAAGAAAATATCTATTTTTAAAACAAAACAGACAGAGTCTCCCCTAAAAGTGCAATAGGGACCACCCTGTCAACAGTAAGTAGTATATATTTATATCGATAAAAGCAAAAAATGCGTAAAAAACATGGCAATTCTCTCAGCATTTTAATTATCATTATTTTCTTCATCTTTTGGGCCGAGTCTAGATTCATTGCTCAACCTATTCATTTCTATTCACAGATTTCATTCGCAAGTAAAACATCGTATTTATTCACAAAAATCACATTTAGGTTTGCATCATTCAAAACAATTCACATTCATCGTCATCTATTATGTTTAGCAAGTACATATGTATGCAATTTCAGTTCTTCTCCTATGCATTCCCAACTGTGCTTATTCCTCACAGTTCTCACTTACATAGATAATAAAGCCATCACTAATGAGCGTTGCCGTGTCCAGAAATTATTCATATTGTCCATACGAACCTCATTATTATTCCTCGTGCGACAGTGTCCCCTTTCTATCTAATTTCATTCATTGGTCACTTTAAACTATCCCTTGCCCGAGAAAATCAATCTCTATTCTTTCAGCCCTCTACATCCTTCGCGTCACTATTGGCCCTAAGTACAAAGGCTGAGTACTCTCAGGCATGCATTTTCAATACCCTTTTAAACCACAAGTCTAGACATGAACTGTATAGCAGTACCCGTAAACCTTCACACTTCTCTGGGTTTGAGGTACTCAAAGGTGGAGTTATCAGGATCCCTCGGGAATGGAACAGACGCTCACCAATTCCAGAGCCTGCTTTGACGAAAACATGCCCTATCACAATACATGGTCGTTGGTTTTCCCTCATCTCACATCTCATTGAAAACTCAAAAAACTACATGTACATAGGCCTGGGTAGGGATTTCAATATAATAGGCCCGAAGGCATCGTGATCTGGATCTGAGATTTTGAAAACAAACTCAAGGGATCTCATCCTCAAGGGTTATTAATCTAGAAATTTCATACGATTAGATGGCCCATGTGGAGTGGGATACAATAAATCCACCACTCGACACGTCCACTTACCTGTTAAAACAAAACACGATAGAGTATAGAAGTCAAACCAGAAGTGAGTCCTAAACGGACCTGGTAGAAGCTCCAATCGTGTCCACGCGCCTAGGCGGCGAGCTCCTACTCCGTACCTACACATCAAACTAAAAGCTAATGCCCACTTATGATGCATTCACACATCCTATAGCACACACACATCAAGACACACTCACATCAATCATACATCAATCCATATAAGATTTCCTACACTACGTTGCATTAGATTACGATACTTACTTAATTTACCTAATTAGTTCCTTAGCATTCATTTTAATACAATTCAATCACGCAATTCATATTTTTATTTACAATAAAATAGTTAACACATCAATTCATCAATCCTAGCATGTTGTGCTAATAATTATCACCTTTAAGAAATTAAATCAGAGTTAATTATACCTTGCATCGTCGGCAATCGACGACTGCTAGGGTTTTGTCGCGCGCTCGAGACTCGAATTTGGCACCCGGTGGCGTTCAATGGATGAATTTGACTGGAAGATCCAGCAGTTTCCAACAGTTTTCCAACGGTTTCTAGCGGTTTTTGAGCAGTTTCCAGCGGCTTCCTGACAGTTTTTAGCATCTTTTCCGGCAATGCAATCGGGGCTATGGGTCAGATCAGCTCGATGAGCATGACCCAATGGTGGTGGTGGTGAGGACGGCAATGGCACCGATGACTGGCGGTAGCGACAATGAGTCGGCTAGGTCGGTGGGCTTGTCCAATTGGCCCTTGGCCGGCTTTGGCGGCGGTGCTTGGTGTGGGGGAATGGCCATATAGGTCAAGGGGCAGGCGTTGGCGGCACGGCTGCAGTGAAGTGGCGCAGACAGCGGCAAATTGACATCAGAATGGGCGGCACGATCACCAGCGTCGGGGCGTCGTGGAGATTGGGTGGTGGCCGAGAAGGTGGGGGACAGCATGGTGACACTATGGTGGGGCTCAACGGCATCTATCGGCTGTGGTGCAGCAGCTAGATGGGTTGTCGATGGTGAGGATCGGGGGTGGTGTCGAGGGTTCAGATGTGTAAGCCTCAAAGTCACCGAACATGACATGGAGCATACAAAGTACACTAAATATATTTGGTTGCAGCTGTGTGAGTGAGAGTAACGTGGACTAGATGAGCATACGATCACTTGAAGGGTCCACGTGAAGACCAAGTGCTCGGGTATGATGCAATGGCACCTGTAAATGGTTTTGTGTTTGTGTGTTTAATTCATGTTCACGAGTATGTACAACAGGTAACCACGACCCTACGTTATGCGAGTTAAGTTTAACATATCATAAGAATAAGTATATATAACTTCAAGATTGTAACTAAGTATGCATTCATATGCTCTCTTTAAGCTCAACCTCTTAGCTACATTCGAGGTGTTGCCTCATGTAGCTTGGATTGATCATCTGCATTTCGTAAAGCCACCTTCTTAGTTGCGGGGGAGGTGTTGTCTCTCTCATGGCTTAGAATTCTCATGCTAAGAGCTCCCTTAAGTTAAAGAGTATTCCTATGGTAGTATGATTCCGCATGCATTATATGAAAATCTAGTAAGATTGTCTTGTTTAAGCCTCCTTAAGGGTTGAGGTCCACTTCCGTAAAGTTTGTATAATAGTAGTCTAATGAATAACTTTCTGAATTATAACTTCTCAATTCGGTCCGTCCTTGGAGCCAATAATGGGGTGTTACAAGGGCTAACAAGGTGGTTGATACTTTAAGTGGTTATCTAACGCAACTTAGAGATAGAGATATTGTGACTATGATGGGAGCATGAAGATGTGCATTTATTATAAGATGGTTAATCAGGTAAGTATCAAAAATAAATATCCTCTTCCCCTATTAATGATTTGTTTGATCAATTATTTTTGGCTATGATATTCTCAAAAATCGACTTGAGATCGAGATATCACCAATTGACTAAGTGAGAGATTGTAAGATTATTAATTAATCTAATAATGAAATTAATCTCATTATGTATAGTTCATAGAAAGCTAAAAAGTTAAGATTCTGAAGAGTCACATTATTGATGGTTATAATGTGGTAAATTAAATAAATATAGTCTCGGGTTATATGTTGCTCTCTCTTCTCTTATAAAAGAAGTGACAACCTAGTTAGAATATCACTCCTAAAAGTTATATCTGCACCATCAAAGAGTAGCACTATTTTGAACTTAGTATGGGATTATTAATTTTTTTGTGTTACCTTTTGGTTTAACTATTACACATGATCTAGTTAAGGAGCCTGATGAACAGTGATTTACTCTTCTTCGAAGAAAGAACATGAACAATATTTGAGAACTATGTTGCAAACCTATAGAGATCACAAACTATATGCTCAATTCTCAAATTGAGACTTTTGGTTGAAAAAGTTAATTTTCTTGGTCACGTTGTGTTTGGTGTAGGAAATGTTGTTTATCCTACCAAGATTGAAGTTGTTCTTAAGTGTGAGCCATCGAAGACAGATGCAAAAATTCAAAGTTTCTTGGGCTTGGCTAGTTAGTGTGGAAAATGTATCTAAAGTTTTTCTTCCATTACAACTCCTCTTACCAATTGACTAAAAAAAGAGAAATTTATATAGACCAATGAATATTAGCAAAGTTCCTAAATCTTGGCTTGACCTCGACACCTGTGTTGTTATGGCTGGTTGGATATGAAGATTATGTTGTATATACCGATGCATCCAAAGTTGGGTTGGAATGTGTGTCAATCAATCAGTGATATATGATGTGGCATCATTATTGTTGTTGGGTGTCCTATAATGTTCCACCATATTCTTTGGTTTTGCTAGTGTAGATACATCGTAGAGTGTTGTACCTAATAGTCCTTCTGGTATTGTTTCCTTTCTTCGATGGAGGACTCGTTGTTTATGAAATTTCCAGCAAGAAATTTTTAAGGAGGAAAGCTTGTAAAAGTCAAGCCTTCGGCTCACGGTTTTAATTGGCTTTGTTTGGTTCAATTGTTGTGCTGTGGAACCACATGGGACACATGGATATACACATGTGGGATATTGATTAAGTTTATAACTAAAGTTGTAAGTTCTACTTTGCACAAGGATACCTATAGAACAAGTAATATATAAGTGAGTATGAGATCTTTCGCACAAAAAATTATATGATTTTTCTTACTTTTACTTCTGACTTGACTCAATTAATTAATTAGCGAATATTAAACTACAAGTAGTAATTAACATTAAAATTAACTAATTTGTCCCAGCAATCAATTAAGGCAAAGACTTCAATTATCTACCCAACAACAAACTAAATTAACCTTAATACAAAAAGGAGAATAAGGTTTCTTACAATTTATCACATTATCTAGGATTTTCAATTTCACTTAGTTAC
This sequence comes from Piper betle, assembly GCA_033002965.1. Classification (NCBI taxonomy): domain Eukaryota; kingdom Viridiplantae; phylum Streptophyta; class Magnoliopsida; order Piperales; family Piperaceae; genus Piper; species Piper betle. The sequence goes on from JAURVB010007739.1 coordinate 9,601, forward strand.
TCTACAATATAGGATTACTATTCTCACCAAATTATAAATTGATCATAGTTGATAGCCAATGAAATATATGTAATTGTAACGGGTTGTAGTATCTTTTTCCACCTAGTTATCTTAACCAATTACTACATATAACACCCCAAATCCAGTTCACTTTCGATCCGAACTGGAATGTTACGGCATCAACCGATTAAGTTGGATAACCCGAACCTAATCCCAATGGATCTACTCTTAGCGTCTTAAGATTGAAGATAAATTTCGTCATGCATGTATAGGATGCAAAAATCCTAACAGGATATTATGTAAATGGCATGGCAAACAATTCACATTAAAAAATAATTATGATAAAATCAATAAAATTTCTAAAATAAAACAAACAAAGTGTCCCATACAAGTGCAATAAGGACCCAATTTGTCAAAACAACTATATTTATATATCACTAGACAAGACAAAATTTTCATTTCTAGCACACCATAATTTTCATAATAAAAAAATCAAAAACATGAATTGGGTCATGACCCATTTGTTCATCTTCATGCATACTGAACTCTCCATATAGGGTCTTAACCCATCTCCTATTCGCAAACATCATCAAAATTATTTTGACCATACTCAGTATATCTATTACCACTTATGGTAAATATCACACTACACAATTACATTTTTCATTTCATTTCAACAATCACATCATGACATGTCATAAATTTAACATAAACAAAAAATATATATTGACTGACCAATGTGTGCATAAAATTTCACTGCTCCTCTGTCCAGGCTGGCATATCAGATTCCTCCTCATCACATACATATATAATAGAAAATCTTCAGTAACGGATGTTACTAATTTAAAAATAACTACAACAACCTAGGAAATAAGAGCTAACTCTCATTTTGTAGAAAACCATTTTATAATTTCTACTGAACTCTTTGAAGAGCATCTATAAGGGAGCCAATGGGTCGTGGACCCAACAACATCCTGAACTAACTGGTATGCTGTGCCGCTCTCTTTTTGTCCCTTAGCACTGGAAGTATATCCTAAGTCATCTCATTTCCTGTATATATCTCTTAGCCTTGAGTATGAAGGCCGAGTACTCTCAAGAAGTCATCGTTAGTACCCTTTGAACTATATGTCTAAACGTGTACTGTACTACTAAATAGTACCTGTAAATCTCCACGTTGAAGAAGTCATGTGAGTATGAAAGCCTTGAGTATGAAGACCGAGTACTCTCAAGAAGTCATTGTTAGTACCCTTTGAACTATATGTCTAAACGTGTACTGTACTACTAAATAGTACCTGTAAATCTCCACGTTGAAGAAGTCATGTGAGTATCTTTC